>JAJEKB010018384.1:0-16312 GCA_022393335.1 Macrotrachela quadricornifera
CACAGTGGAACTATCTTCAGGAACAACCACTTCCATCATCATCATCAACATCAACTGATTTTCCTCTCTATGATCCATTTCATAGTGGTGCTGGACTAGCAATACCATCAACGACACAAACAACATTATTAACAAATGGATTTTCAGGTAGATAAATCATCTTTTCTTTGTATTTTTTTTTACTTCTTTCTTTATAATTTAAAAGAACATTTCTCTGATCCATGTGCTGCTGCTTCACAAGATAATGATATTAATGAAATGGATGCACTTGATAAAGAAATTGAAGATTTTAAAAAGTAAATTACTATCTATTTATAGTATTATTTATATCTAGATTATTTATTTAAGATTTTGTTTCGAAAATGTTCCGCTGGAAAGACGTGAAAAGGTGCAAGTTAATGTTGATCGCTGCTTTGTTCGTCAAGCTTGACGACTGAACATTTTTATTTTCTCTCATATCTGTCGTGTATCTCGTTTGTGTTGTACAGATCTATCACATTTTACGAGAAAAAAAACACAAGTTACTTGAGAGAACAAATTTATTATATACTTATACGCAAAGTTTTTCTTCTTTTTGCCTTGCGCTTGCTCCTATTATTAAGATATAAACATAAATAAAGACAACTGAAAAAAGATAAAGATAAATTTTACAGACAACAAATTATTAATAATAAGAATAAGGTGGTGGAGGTCCGGGCATCATTTGTTGTGTTGTTGGTAAATAATTTGTTTTATATTCAATATTGACAAATAATTGTCCAGATGGATTATTATAATAATCTCTTAATGGAATCCATCGTTGTTGTTGAGAAGACCAATTATTATTATTATTTAATAAAATTCGTATCGGAATTTCACCATGTGCAATTGTTTGTTGTTGATATTCTGTTTGAATCCAAATAAAAACTTGATCATAATCAAATTGATAAATAGGAAATGAAAATTGTTGTTGAAATTGTCCTAATGCTATTTGATATCTTTGATGATTACATTCGATAATAACGGTTAAAGGACCCCATTGATTTAATCCTTCTACATGATTTACACTGAGCAATAATTGACCAGATCCTGTAGATGGCGGAAGAGATACTGGTGGAGGTGGTGGCATATATGATGCTTGTTGTTGTTGATATTGTGGTATTGGAGAAGGATATTGAGTTTGTGATTGTGAAGGAGGTAGTGGTGGTGGTGGCAATGGTGAAGCTGATTTATTTGATGAATTTTGAGAATCATTTTTTTTATGTTTTCGATTCTTCCACCAATCTTGAGCTTTATCACAGGCTGCATTGACTGCTCGATTTTCTAAATTTGAGATGACTACCCATTCTGTAATTCGGCCAGCACGACCCAAAAAATCCGACATGAGAAATACTAACTAAAATTTAATATCGTACGTTTGATTCAGAGAAAACTCTACTTTTTTTCTCTCTAACTGTGTGAATAATAAATGACAAGAAAACAGCAGGAAGAAAGTAGGAAAGAGAAACATTTTTTTTCTTTCTTTTATTATTACATTTTACCATTCAGATCTCTTTTTATTTCTTGCTAGAGGATGTTAATATTCGCTCGGTGCAGAGAAAAAAAAGCGATTATATGATGTCGCTGGCTTTTTGCTTTGTAAAATGCTATGCAATAATTATATTTTAAAGTTTTTTTAATACTTATATCTATCTTTGTGCGCAATATGATGTATGGATCAGAAAAAGAATTAAAATGTTTTTTTAGGACAAAGATATGTACTTTTGGTCTTTAAAATAATATTTTCTTGTTATATTAAGTGGGATTTAGATTGTTATATTATATTGAAACTATAATAATAAATTTCCTCAATTGATACACATCTACGAAATTTCATTATAACATGGAACTATCATTAATCATTCGTTTGAGAGTAGAAAAGAAGTGCTTGATGTACTTTTTAAGTTATACTTTCGATGAAAAGTTTGTCTAAGTAATCTTTAACAAATAAAACTAAAACTATTAACCTTTTTAATCTATTTTTTTGTAATTAATTGAATATTAAAAATAGAATTAGCATATAAAGTTACATTTGTCGTCTTAATTTACATATAAGCTTTCTATTACCATTCAACACTATTTATTAGTGTCTTCAGCAGCATTTTTCGTAAGAAACAAAACAAAAACAGGATCATGTTGAAAATTTGTACTGCCAGTGTTGCTATTGCATATCTTTTGGTAATATCTTTGGTAAATGCAGGTGTATCACGTACAAATATTACCGTCTCAGGAGCTTCTTCTGGTGCATCTATGGCTACTCAATTACATATAGCCTTCTCAAAAGACATCAGCGGTTCTGGTGTTTTAGCCGGTCCTCCTTATTACTGTGCTGGTGGTCTATTGTCTGCTGCAGCTTGTTTAAGTGGTCCTATTACATCGATTTCTGTATCGAATATTCAAAAAAAAATTAAATCATTTGTATCAGCAGGCACTGTGGATAGTACAACAAATATTGTTAATGATCCTGTTTACATATTTTCTGGTAAATTTGATCCAGTAGCTTTACCAGGTTTGGTTAAATTAAATGAAAAATTATATTCATCATTGGGTGCAGATATAAAAACAAATTATGATTTACCTGCTACTCATGGTTTCCCAACAGAACATTTTGGCGGTAAATGTGCTATACCGAATTTAGAAAATTATATCGTTAATTGGTAAATAGAAATAAAAAAATTGTATATATTAAAAAAAAAAACAAATTTTTTTTTCTTGCTTTTTAGTAATTTTAGTTTGGCATATGATGTATTAAATCATCTTCATGGTGGTAATTTGATCAAACCTTCATGGTCTCAACGAACACCACTTATTGGTCAAACGATTATTTTTAATCAAGATGCATTCATGAATCCTCCATCATCATTATCTAATGGAAAAATCGATTCTTCTTTATCTCAATGGCTTTGGACTAATATAGCTTTATATAATCCTTCAAATTGGGGTTCGCCAACATCAGGTCTTTCAAATTGGATACTACCAACTACAACAATACCAATCGACAAAAAGGGAGCAACAACTCGTGCTAATTCATATAGTTTCGATACACAAGGCTTTGCATATTTTCCATCAGCATGTGCTCAAGGTCAAAAATGTCCAATTCATGTTGCATTACATGGATGTAAACAAGGTTTGAAATAAAATTTTCTTAGTTCTTTTTTTAAACATATTAATTTTATTATAGGTAAACATTATGTTGGTGATGTGTTTGTAACTAAAGCAGGTTATTTGGAAGTAGCCGAACTCAATAATATAATCATAGTTTTTCCACAAGTTCGTCCATCATTAGTCTTTCCATTAAATCCTATGGGATGTTGGGATTGGTGGGGATATACTACAAAAGATTTTGCCACCAAACGTGGTCCACAAATGTTGGGTGTTAAACAAATGATTGATACTGTACGAATGATTAATGATGCTATTGTTGCGTCTGCTTAATTGTGAATGAAAATCTTTCTATAATTAAAAATATAAATTAACTATTTTATAGTAGTTATTAAAAAAAGCAAATTTTATCAATTCTTTTGTATCATTATAATACAGTTCGATAGAGAAATTTCATTTTCTACAATCATCAAAGTTTTAAAAAAATATTTTTTTACATTTATTTGAGAATTTTGTTTGGTTTTTTTCTCTGCTTGTACAAATGCAAACAAATCAATTACTGACATCGATGATAATTGTTCTTTAGAAGCCGCACAGAGAAAAATAAAGACCATGTTGATCTTTGATCAAATTTTAACGACAGTTCTGTGGTAAAAATAAGTGCTTCACATTTTCAATTTTTATTAGTTCATCGATAATTCATATAACACAAGTTTTAATTAAATTTACCAAAAAATCTGATCGAAGTACAGCTTCATACTCTAATGAGTATGAACAATTCATTGACTTGATTTTATGATTTAATGTTCGACAAAAATTCGACGTCTTTTCTTTTTAAATAAAAATTTGATCTATTTCAAACAATAATTGTTCATAGTCTAAAATAAAAAATCCAATTATGTTCTTAAAATAAAATTTAACAAAAAAAAAACACCCAGAACTATGTTCAATCGCGTCTAATTGAAAGTAGTCATGCTTAATCAATGAAATTAAGCACGAGTGTATCACGTATGTTGTAAGTCATTCAGTGTGTTACATATTTACATCGTTCGTAAAAGAAAGAAGAAAGAAAAAAAAAAACTCAGTATAAAATAGCGAGCTTTATAGCATTTCATTTATTACAAACAAAAAAAATGTTTTCTCTCTTTGCTCCAACAATCAATGACGCACGTCTTATTGGCTCATTTTCGCAATGGAAAGAAGTACTTATGGATCGACAAGATGATGGTACATTTACTTGTTCACCAGACATACCTGATGGAGAACATGCATATAAATTTCGAATAAAACGAAAGGAAGAAGATGATACATGGACTGATGTTATTGATCCCTATGTTACTAAATATGATCCTGAACAAGATGTTGGAATCATGTGGGTAAAAGAAGGAAAACGTTTATTAAATGATGCAATCGATTATAAATGGAAATATGATAATATTCGATTGTCAGAAAATAATGATTTAATTATTTACGAGTTATATGTCGCTGACTTTTCAGATAATGAACAATTTTCGGGTATCATTAGTCGACTTGATTATCTTAAAGATCTCGGAACTAATGGTATTTCAATAATGCCTGTTCTAGGTAAGTTAACTAGCTTATATAAAAGTACTTTAAGATAAATAGTAACATTTTTCAAAGTAGTTATGTTCCAGCTAAATTATTTTTGTTCTTGAAAACTCTTATAAGGTTATGTATGAGATAAGCAAACAAAAATTTAAGACATGAAATATATTATTACAATAGAAAAAAAGTAAAAAAATCATTGAAGCATGAAATACAATGCAAATTTACGTAAATAAGAAAATAAGTAATGAATAATTATACACGTTAATGTTCCTATAAGCAATAACGATCGATATTTTGTTTATTTATTGTTAATAACTAAAGGTGTATGTACTAATATATGCTACATATCTCATTTTCAAATTTAAAAAGATAAGAAATGAGATTTTGTCATTAGGTTATTTTCATATAGAATTTTGCTTTTGAAATCAGTCAAATTAGTATATTATTAACATTACTGATAATCATTTAATTAGAATTGGTATTCTGATCAATTTAAAGTTCAATTGGGAATTATATATCATGATAGGAGGTCTTCTATCAATGATTGTAAAATAAACATTGAAAATCTTTGCAATTCATCAAGAAATACCTGCACTTTACTTACCGTTGTTTATTCCTAATAGATAAAAGAAAGAAATACCATGCTATTTATTGAATATTAATAAATTCTTCTAAGTTAAAATTTATTTTCATTTGTTTAGAATCATTAGGTTTGTCTCATGATTGGGGTTATATACCTAGACATTTTTTTGCTCTGAAAGCAACTTTTGGAACTTGTACTGATTTTAAACATCTTGTTGATGAATGTCATCGACATGGTATTCGGGTATTTTTTGATGGTGTATTTAATCATACAAGTGATGAATGTCCACTAGCTATCATTGATCGAGACTACTGGGTATTTTATAAATATAATTAGTAATTAAAATATCATTTTTCTCATTTAGTATTACAAAGGAAAACATCATCCAGATGGTAAATAATAATAAATGAAATAACTATTGTTTTTCAGTAGATCGCTTTTATAGATCTTAATTACTGGGGTCCAGAACTTAACTATGAGTTCTACGATGAAAAGCGAGATGTTAAACCGACTATTCGATATATTAGTGATGTTATTCGATATTGGATTGGAGAATTTCATCTAGATGGTCTAAGATTTGATGCTGGTAAGTGACATGTAAAAAATTCGTTAATATAATCAAAAGATGTTGTAAATTATATTAGCTAAACAAATGGATAATTACAAAGCTTTATACGAACTCGACCAAGTTGCTTATAGTGTTGCTCGTCCTGGACAACCGTTTAACACTCAAGCAGAACATATGCCTGAAGCTTTGGATATTGTCAAAGCAAATGGAGGACCAGTAGATATTTGTTGGTGTTTGTCATTTATGGACGGTCTGGATGATGCTCTATCAGACAAAATCGATTTCGATAAAATGAAATATTGTATTGAAACACCGAATCTTATTAATTATACTGCATCTCATGATAATAAACGATTAGCAACACGCTTATCTAACAGATTGACCGATTTTGAGGATGAAGTATTTCGACGGCTGAAACTAGCGGCAATTATTTTAACAACATCAAGAGGTATTCCATTAATTGCACAAGGTGATGAATTTGGTGAGGCCAGACCATTCGATGAGGCAGGCGAAGATAAGTAAGTACTAGTCCATTGTTCATTACTGATGAAATAGACTTCTAGATTATAGCATACATCTTAAAATTTATTGCTAATCGGCAACCTTCATTTCTCAGCAAAATAAATCAATCTGTAATAATTCTTTTTTTCGATGATTACATATGTTTTTTTTGTAAAAGAATATGCTGATGTACAGACATGTCTAAACTGTTTTTCTATAGTTCATATAGTATAGCTTTCATATATATATTTGTTTAGGACAAGGATCAAACGACCAATGCTTTGGGATTTACTTAAAAATAAACGAAATCGAAATCTTTTCGACACATATAAACGTCTATTCACATTCCGCCATAAGGTAGATGCTTTACGAAATGATAAAGTTAGTTTCTTTCATGAAAATACTGATGATCTTATTCTTGCTTATTGCCGAGGTGAAAATATTATAGTTATTTGTTATTTTGCAAGTCAAAAACAAACAAACTATAATGTTGAAAATGTACCTGGAGAACCAAATACATCATGGATTGATGTTTTAACTCATGAAACTTTTACAGTCAATGATCGCAATATTTTGATCTTAGATCTCAATTCATATGATGGACGTATATTGGTTCGAACAAACAAAGCAAATTCTCGTTCTTGTTTTCCTCTATCTATTTTATGCTTCCATTAGTGACTTTTTAAAAATTTTTTTATACTCTTAAGTGTAACATTCAGAAGTACTTACACGATAATCTAATAATAACTTACGCTTTTAGCTATTAAGCAAAAAAAAATAAATGCAATAAGTTTGAAAGTTCCTAACAATGTAATTATGTCGAGTCTTGACTCTACTCGCACAAGTGGTGAAAGAATAAGTATAGAGACAAAAGAAACGAAGAAGAAAGTGGAAAAGTTCCTCATAATGTTTTATACAAAAATAGTTGTCATATATGAGATGAATAAATCTATACTGCATATCAAATGTTTTGATGAATATGATGTTGATGGTATATAATAAAGATTATTTTCTTCAAACCCTTATCTGTTTATTTGTTATTGCATTCTTTATTGTTGCATTAAAATCACTAGTGAGAATGATGCCTTTTATGGTTACAGACAACATATCATATAAATTACATTACTAATCATTTGATCAGTAAATATTAAGAAAATGCACTGAATGTGAAAGTCTTGTAGTATCTATAACTACTGTATTCAGTATATCTTTTCCAATATGTGATGCCTTTAGATGTCTCCACTAAAATTAGTGTCTTTTTGATAAAATATGTTGAAATATGGTAGTTTATTGGTGTTCAATATTTCACTCACTTCAATAAATGTGCATGTGAGCTTTAAAGGTACATTAACTTTGTTCTGTAGAACTATAGTATCGCTTTTCTATCAATTCAATATTGAAAATGAAGGATTACTTGGTCTACTATGTTAACAAATGATACTATTTTAGGAAAAGAAAATATGAGTGAACTAAGCTTGTTTCACAGTTAATATATCATTACTGATCAGCTCGTCAGACGTTGAGTATGATTTATCTTAAATAGGTGATGATACTGCAAATTTTACGTTTTATTTTGTAGCTATCACATAAATTAGTTCTCAGATGACTCAATTTATTCGAGACAAACTATAGATCTATTGTAAAACTGAGTAACGATAGTTTCACTTCTCAATGACGAAATAATATATTGAATGAGTGATCATGCATATTTGATCAATTGAACTACTGTTTTTTAGTGTTATATACATCAATCAGATTTTCATTTATGAGAAGAAGCGATTTTGTTGAATCAGGTGCATCCTTATTACATACTCCTTTTTGTACATGATTCTATGCCGATTGTTAATATTTTTTCGATTCAACTACTGATGAAAAATTTTTAGCTTTCATTATTAAATTAGGTTGTTGTTCAGTATACTTGTTTCAATATAATTGTTTTAGTTTACAAAGGTTTAGTAGCATCTTCTTTCAAATCATCATATTACTGTTCGATGTAATAACATTGATTACAAAGTAAATGATATTTCCCATCATATTGCACACATTTTAATACGCTTGAACTAATATATTCCTTCTGTTTCGAGATATCTTCAAGCCAGATTGTGCATTCCTATGTGCTCATTTTACATTGTTAGCATGGATGACCTATTTTTCAGTATCGAGTACAATATGTAATATGATTTCTAGTTAGAAAAGTAATTAAAAATAGTTAACGATTGCTAATTGAGATGGGATTAAATCTAAGAACTATTGCATTTTATTAAATCTATTACGGTGAAATGAAAGTCACTAGGCTTTTGTTTGTATGCGTAATAAATTTGTTTTATATTATCGATTGGTATAATAATACTCTTGAACTCCTGGCTTCAAACGCTCATTTGCCTGCTCTACTAATAAAAAATGCCGCATGTTGCTGAAATTCAATGAAGAGTCATGGCAAATCGAAGAATACTGACCGTTTTAGTTGTCGAAAGGAAGTGATTTTTGGTGTTGATCTATTGCCGTTACATATTCTTCTTATATGAGAGTATATTTAGTTGGTTTATGCTGTTTTAGTGAACAAGTTATACATCCACCACTATTATTAAGAAATTGATCACATTTTGGAGCTGATGAATTACGCTGAGTGTTTATCTCAATATTTAATATAGGTGAAATTTGCTGTTGACTTTGATTGATTTATCCTCTGTATATTGGCTAGAAGGATTGTTGCACATTATGAACTCATGTAAATTCCAGAAACTAATAGTAATCACTAAGTATCTGACAATTTTGTGCTATTGAACAAAGATGATCATCTCATTCTGCTATATTGTTGTCAGCAAAATATATTACTTGTTGAGAATAATGTTGTTAAACTGGTGTACAATCGGGTATCGATCAACCATACATTATTCGGTTGGATCAGATTGGACTGTACCAAAATAGTTGTTTGATATGTTTATTTGGGCTCATTCAAAATTAATAGAAGTCATAAAATTGCTCCTCTGTGAATTATGGGAGCACTCGCACTTGATGTAACAACATAATCATACTTATCAAATGACATGTATAATATATTTGTCTCTAATTTGTATATGATATTCACATTGCGTTAGTCACTTTGCGATAAATTTTTTTTTCATTGATATAAGTTTTTCTGCTGCCAAATCAGCAAAACTTGCTTAGAAAGTTGTAGAAATATAACGATTAAAGTTCACTCCTTTCCACTTTTTTTCCTCATTTTGTTGAAATCTTAGTGAATACATCTCACTGTTTTCTTTCGGATACCAAACATTTATATTGTTCTCCTTCCTCTCGAGTGTGACATTTCTCTATTTAAAAGAAAAATTGTTTTTAATAATAAAATTTAACAATTATTTTTCTATTCCTATACAAGTTAGTTGCCTTCGTCTTAAAATGTAAACAATAGTCTTTTATTAATTAATAAAATCATAAAGAAATATTGTTGTCAAAAAATTACAAGTCAAATGGCTATTCTCTTTCTTATATATCTTATATATAAGTCACTTATATGTATTTTATTGTTCATTTCTACGACGAACGTTTGATCATTAGCATAATTGTGCTAAAAAATGAATTCAATATTCTAACACACAGTTTCATTTTTTTTCCTCAAATTTCTCTTTTTCATCTTGATGAACTTTTTAACAAAATAGTGGTGATCTACTACTTGTACTTTTTTGTTATTACTTTTATAGATCTAATATCATGTTATTGTTGTAAAAACTTCGAGAATAAAATGATGAAACATAAATTATGACAATGAAGTGCAAGAATCGCAGATCATTCAAAAAATTCATCCATGTTGATAAAAGCAATTAAGTTTGATATCCAAGAAATTGAAGATTTTTCAGAGAAGATAAAATCTAGCCTTATGGCCAAAATTTTGCCTTTCAAATTATTATATGACTATGAAGAAATTTGTCTGATCTATTTGTATAACAAGAATCTGGAAATAATAAACCTAGAAGCATAACCTTGCATAGTTCATATAATTTGAATTCATTCGTTATTAGTATAATATCTGATAGACAAGTAGGATCTTTGTATTTCATGATGTATAAATTTTTTCATTTGATGATGAAACATAATGTATTAATGAGCATTATTTTTGATAGAGAAACTGTAATGCTTTTTTGTTTATCTTCTTAATGGTATTTTTCTAAACGTCAAACAAAAACACATCGATGATAAAACAACGCAAAGCATTCATTCACTCCTGATGTTTTTATATGTTGATCTAAATGCTTGTCACAAATTAAACATAAGAATGTTTGCTTCGTAAATACGTAAAAAGAACATATGATTGTATCAATAAAACTTAAAACGAATGATGTATTTGATTGTATAAGATGCATTCAAATTAAACTCTCAATAAATTCGAAAAAATAAGAACTATAAAAGAAGACAATAAAATAAATTCAGTAGTTTAATATTATTTCATTCTTCAGTAATAAATTAGATTCGTCAAAATGGAGCAAGGTCAAGTATCAGGATCTGCCTGGGATTCGTCACCACTGATGAACGATGTTCCATCTGCAACCTCTTCTGGCATGAAAACGCCAGAAACAATACACGTCAATTTAAATGATGTGCGGGATGTTAAAGACGAAGATGACAAAAAGTAAATGTTGCTTTCTTTTGTTAACAAAGATATTACTAAAAAATATCTTTTCATGCTCTAGAAGAAAGAGATCAAAATGGATAAGACGTGGATTAGCAATAGGTATCGCAGCTCTTGCAGCCTGTGCTGCTATTATTACGCCATTAGTTGTTCTCAATATGCAGAAAGCTTCATCAACAACAAGTACAACAACGTATGAAAATATAAATCAACCATCTTCCGGTTCTATGAACACGCAAACTGCAGGAAATTCATCATCAAACACAACTCTCACAACAGCAGGAACATGTAAGTAGCTAAAGGCCCAAATCTTACGTACCGTTCTAAAAATGCCTTTGTATCAAAACTAATGATCAATGAGCCGGTGACCCGATAGTTGAGCTCTCAGCATGAAGAAGAATTAGAAAACATAAGAGAATAAATTTATTTTGAACATAGTAACAATCATATTTTAAATTGAACAGTGCTCTCACTATTTTAAAATACACGTCTCTTGTAAATAAATGAAAAGAAGAAGCTAATTTTTCATTCAAACGTTCATATTCTCCCTGTTTTCTTAGTTTTACTTGTCGCGTCTGCAATTTTTCACTCATTACCAAGTTCGCACAGAGCTGCACAATTATTTTGCTGATAACACCAGATAGTTTTAGATGTTTTAGCACGTTGATAAACAAAACCATCAAGTAGATGTTGATCTGGCTTTTGGAGGATTTTACAATTGACATTATGTAATAAGAATAATACATTAGGATAGAAGCAGTAGTGATGACTGGATACGAGGAGATGATCTTTAGGTCGGAGCGATGAACGAATACAGAATAGAGAATGATTACAAATTCCTAAAAAATATAATACTAACACATTGAGTGAATATCCAAGATCTAAGGAGATGAGAAATACAGTGAAGGCTCAACTGTTGGTGTACCCAATGGACCAAAAATTCTCATTACTTAATATACTAAATCTTGTCATTTGAAAATTGAAATATTTTTTATTGCTATATTAGCATAATTATAGAGATTGTTTTATAATATGAATGAAAAATATGTTTTTTTGAAATGAGATATATTTTATAAAGTTTGAACAAGCAGAAATGAAACAAGAAACGATGAAAATTCTGAAAGAAGGTCTATTTAAAAGAAATATTAAGTTGACAAATAGTTTTGCAAATTAAAACAATAGTAAATTGCTCGTAAACTGTAATATGTATAGAAACATTTCTTACGAAAAAAATATTTTTGCTCATAACTAATTTTTTATTATGACTATTTCTTAATTCCATGGATTAAACGCAAAAGGTTTAATAAAATGTTCAAGTTACTCTATCAACATGTAGCAACTACAAGGAAACCTGACAATATCTCAACATATTAGAGGTTGCTTTTAATGTAAAATTTTTTTTGACATTTTACTTACCCTATTGCTTCTTATTATGTTGTCAAGAAAAAACATTTAATGGCAGAAATCGTAGAAAAAAAAATGAAGTAATATCTATTCAAAAAGAAAAATTTCAATTTCGTAATTGTATTGTATAGATTTTATATGTAACAAAAAAAAAGAAATAAGAGAAAAGCAAGTGATGCTAATGGTTACATAAAAATAAGAAGAATAATAGAAAAAGCCAGTGATAATAAATTAAGGTTCCAAAGAATTATTTTAAATGTGACGGTTTATTGTAGTAAAATAATATGCGTAAAATACATATTCGATCATTCTTCCATTTGTCTTTTGAAATGTGATTTGATTAAAAGAGCTTTGTTTGTAATTAAATATGCCTTCATTAATTGTTAACTGTAACAATTATAGGAGATCATAGCGTTAATTGTGGAATTCCTATTCAATAAATCTCTGTAGAAAATGAAACTGAATGTTTTAAAATCTACAGAAGTTTACAAAAACCAATCCATTTGCAACAACACTTTTCCATACACGATAGGATTTTGAAAATTTCATCTAAAAATTTGATAAAAAAGTTTTTAATTTTGGAATGAAATGAAACTCTAAAGGATCTGTGGCATATAAGTACGAAATATACAATTAAGGAACGTTTTTTAAGTGTAGAAAATCTATCAAAATCCAAAAAGCGAATCCTATGGATCTTAAAACCTAATAAAATCCACGAAAATCCGTTTCTCTGTAAGAATTATTCTGTATTACTATATTATTTTTTCCAATAAGCTAAGTATGAATAAACCAATCTATTACGTGCAAGATGTTCTGTAAGAAGCAGAGCTAATTACGGATTGCGGATGAAATCGAGATAGTTAATACAAAAAGAAATATTATATTTTTTTGATTTCACTGCTATTCGATTCATGTGTTCTTTAACGATTAATAATAGTCTGGTTTAAGTTTCCACATTACGTATATTAACGAGTCAATGATTTCATTATTTGCGTTCAATAAGTTTTCGATCAGGATACCATTGATTTTTGCCAGTAAACTTTAGAAAATGGTCGGATCTTCAAAGCGGGATTACGATGCTTTTATTCAGTGACTAACCATATTCGACTCTAACCGACCCTAGTCGAAAGTGGAAAGGATAAATTATTGAATTTGAATATAAGACTGCTGCTTCAAAGATTTAATCATTTTGGAGAATTTCATAACCGAAAAACGGCTAATGTGCTGTCGTCTGAGTCTATAATAAAGTCTCTAGTTATAGAAGAGCTGCTCTATTGAAAAAAATTCAATACAATCACTTCAGGATTAAAATATAACATATGATAAAATTAGTTCTATTGAAATTGTGAGGATATGGCAGAAACGTCTTCTTGGTAATAATGCAATGCGCACGATGGATAAGCATATCACGATGAAAAAGTTGTGCTAACTTTACTTCAGTATGACTCACTTTATCAATAGTGAAGCAATTACAGTTTTGTTACATATGTCAGCGTGGATTAACAATGATATTGTTAAAACAATAAATTTGTAGAGATAGAGATAAAGTAGGTCTCTACATTGAGTTTTATTTAATAGAAGAAAAACAGTTTAGAATCGCTAAAGATTGTGGATTCTATGGTAGATCCAGTGATCTTTATCAGCAATCACTGAGATTTACTAGAATCTAATATTGGTGTTTCCTTGCTTTGTTTTGTTAACTAGTTTTTTTTGACTTCTCGTGAGTTCTGCAATTTTTAAAATTTAATAACTCCTGTTAGGATCCTGTTTTTTCCGTTAATTTGTTCAGAAATTTATTGTATATATTTTAATTGCAACTTCATTTCCGAGTAACAAACCATACATTGATTTGTCGGAATGTTAAAATCCATTTTTACTTTTCTCTATTTCTTTCGTTAATAGAAAGAGAGTGGCAGTTAGATGCGTGCTTATTTTTCAGATTAGAACTTATTGGTCACCAGAAGTTCGTACAGATCGCGGTCTGACAAAATAGAAATAATATGCTATATTATAACTATTTTAGATGAAATTACTATAGCTTCGGAAGAAACTCGTGTAGAAAGTTGTGGATCTACATTGTTTTTTAATAATATTTAGCGGTTTTTGTGCATATGAACATCGAAAGAGTTGAGACTTTAATTTATTGATTGGTCATCCTCAGAAAATAAAGTCAGTATGAGATACTTTCTTGTTGTTCTTCTTAATATACTTCTATTCAGATTCCAAGCTAAATACAAACTGGGTCTGAAGTTAAATATAGAGATGAAATCGAATCAGACAAAAATAAAAACTTGAGAGCAGTCAATTAGAATTGAATTTATCCGATCTTTCTTTTTGTCTTTACATCTTCTATTCTTTAAATGTTTGAGATCATGTCATGCATATGAAGTATTCACAGGTTTTCTAAAAGAAGTCTTGTTTCAACGATGAGTGTTTTGTAACACAGCAATGATGTAGCAACCAAATGTTTCCATATACATTGGATTTATTGAGAGTTTCCTATTAACATGGAAAAAATCTTACCGAGGTATTTCACGCGTCCAGCATGGTTTTTCTCCTTATTCTGACTGGAAATTTGGTAAAAAGCAACATAGTTGAAAACATATAGTTTCTAAAATAATGTATTTTGTACGGATTGAGTTTGATTGATTAGTGTTACAGGTGTATTCTACAAGATGTCTCTAAAGTATAACTGAAAGAAGAAAATTCTATCTAAATTTTCAGTTATAAAGGATTAAAAAGAATCTCGTTAGGATCTGGACAGTCCCAAACCGGCAACAAGTGCTCATATATATTTCAAGTTAGTTTATCAGATAAAAAAATAATAATAATGAGTGATTGAGATCAGCAATGTATTCTACTGCTATATGCTAGACCATATTCAATCTGACATTGTTTAAATACAAATAAAATGAAATCAGTTAAGGTTCAAATAGGTCCCAGATGAGTACTTCAAGAATAAATTTGTTTGTTTTTTGAAATAACACATGACGTCATCTTTTGATCATATTCAGAAACTAAGACTTCTTCTAAGCATGCTAACGTTATATGGATTATTGTCCGTTCTGTATTAATTATATGGATGACTTAAAATGTTGTATTTTCTGAAATAAGAGTTATGCTTTTTTTAAATATCTCATCGTATAATTTGGATTTTTCGTCATACTACTAACTAAAATTAACTTTTCTTTTGTAGCAAGTACATCGACAAATGCAAGCAATTCTGTTACAATGGCTAGTGTTACAAGTAAGTCTTTTACTGCTTAGCTTATTTTAAAAAAACGATACTTTTTTATTTTTGTTGCTACTGTATGCTTCAAAATAATTTAAAATATAAAACTTATGCAAATTATCGAATACTTTTCTACTCTTCGTTTCGATAGGAATAGATAGTATAACAATTACACTTTGTTCTCCAGAAGTAGTAACAAAATTTTTGTTTCATATTAAATAATCGGAAAATTGTTGGTTTTATCTTGATATAGAAAAGAATGTTTGGCAGAAATTTGCTTTTTATAGTTAAAAATTCTTTCAAGAAAATTATATTTGTGAAACGTTGATATTACTGTTAGTTGATGACCATTCAAAGTAATAATATACAGCACTTGTTAACAATATTTTAAATCAAAATATACTGCTGTGGATTTTTCATGAGTATATGCAAAAGGTGCGATCACTCCTAAATTAAAAACTGACATCATTAGGAGATCAAGTTCAATGAACTGACTCTGCAAACATCACGAACACCCTAAAATCATTGAACATGAAAATGATTTCCCAATGCATACTTTTTTTTGCAAGCTATGAATACCATATCTTTTATCAATGAGCAGACCGATATGAATTAGATACATATGGGGTTGAGCAGTCTGACCGGAAGACGCATTGATTTTTTTTTTATTGTAAGAATAAAATATACTAATGTTTGGGTCATATGAGA
>JAJEKB010018384.1:16322-42321 GCA_022393335.1 Macrotrachela quadricornifera
CCTTCGATGAGCACAGTGACCATGTCTTCAACCATCACAGCAACGCCTTCGACGATCACAGTAACAATATCTTCCATGATTACTGCAACACCTTCCATAATCTCAACAACAATGTCTTCTGTAGTCACAACAACAACGCCTGCCACAGTGACAACAACAATATCTTTTGTAGTCACAACAACAACGCCTGCCACAGTGACAACAACAATGTCTTCTGTAGTCACAACAACAACGCCTGCCACAATGACAACAACGGTGTCTTCTGTAGTCACACCAACAATGTCGTTGGTAGTCACGACTACAGCAGTAACGACTAGTACCACGGGTAATTTGAGTTTTTTGAATTAGCATTATAGATTTGGATAGAAGTAATATGGTCGAAGCGAAGGAAATAAGAAGTAATATACTTTTTAAAGTAGTAACGGTTTACCATTTCTTTCATGGAATTAGCTTTGTGTTTAACGGATGATGAGTGAGTCATCCGCGAAATACATTTGCACTGTATGGTTAGTATCACACTACTTGTGTATGTAGATCTTGTGTAATTTTTTTCTGTAGTACATCTATTAAGAATTTTGATTGGTTCGTGCTTTTGGGAAAGAGTTTTCCATATATATCGAAAAAGATATGACGAACTTGATGATTTTGCTTAAAATACCACTGAAATATTTTCAATTGGGTTCTGATAACCATCTAAGAAGTTGATAGGGAAGTCTAACATTTTAGGAATCAACCGCTTCTTTACATGGTTTGTCAATTGATGAAATAACAAGAGTAGGTGATAAGTTTTCTGCGACGAACTTTTCCCGAATTGGTCAATTGAGCCGTGGACTGTGTCTTAATTGCGCTCTACAGACTCAGAGTATTGCTAATTATGTGAATGAAGACAATTCAAGATTGTTATTTCATTTTAAATCGAATATGGTGTAGCACTTGTAGTTTTCTTTATCGGTTGAATATGGAATATCTATCCAGTTATTTCATGATTTAATTGATGTATAAAGCAGTATTTTATATTATTACATATTATACTGTCTCTACTAGTCAAATTAAATTTATTCTATTCAAAACTAAAGTTGTCCGACGTACGTCAATTTATATGGCGATATACTTATGTTGTTTTTGGTTTAATACCGTATACAGTTCCAATGAATATTGTTTAATTTTCAGTACATTCAACATCAATTCATTTGAAATTTTTGCATCATATTTAGAGCATTATGTTTCAATCATATTTTTATCCAATCTTTTATCAGCATACTGAATTAATAATGCAATCACTATCTTTATTCATCACTATGTCTGTTTATTTTAGTTTCAGCCTGTATACCAGGTATCAGTTGGAATTCGACTGGTATAACTGTAGCTGGTGTTACAGGAATACAAGGGGCAAATTTAACCTTACTTAGATACCCTAATGACGTGACTATTGATATTTATTCAAATATTTATGTTGCCGACACAGATAATCAACGTATTCAACGATTTGTGCCTAACTCATCCGTTGGTCAAACAGTAGCTGGAATGACTGGAACTGTTGGTTCAGGATCAAATCAATTCAATTATCCCCGTGCGATATTTGTTTCTGGCACTACAATATTTGTGTCAGATGTTTATAATTATCGAATTCAAAAATATTCAAATAATGCATCAAATGGTGTTACAGTTGCTGGAGGTAAAATATTGATTTTGTTCAGCAAGTGCACTAATCAGTGTTTCTTATTAGATTTTAGAAACGTAGAGTCCAATTTTGTTTTTTAAAGATAAAGAATCAACTTTTTGAAAATTTACAATATTGATAATCGAATCTGTTTCGAATATAAATATATTAGTTCCGTTGAATCAACCATAGCATGTATAGGCATTGAAAAACAAGTAAGAAATAGACAAATAGAAAGAGGAAAAAAGCTAAGTTTAAGAATAAGAAATTCTTGCTTCGTTTCATTGTTTTAGTATTCTCTTGAACAGTGCAATTTTTTCAATGCAATCTCTACTGATCTGAGTAAAAAGGGAAGATGAGCATCGTCTTTGAGAAAGTGATTGATTGCATTTGTATGAATGTCTGATACAAAGTCTGTTGACTAAGAAGGTTAATATTTTATTTTCATTGTTGATTATTTTAGCCAACAGAAACGCCCAGAATAAATGTACAGAGGTTTGCTTTCATTCAAAGTAATAGATATTAAATCAATCATATCCATATAGTTACATAAAATAAGTGGATGATACAATATCAATAAAATAGAACCATGTACAGTGAAATATTGACGCAAAAAAGACAAGAATAAAGTGAACTAAGTAGTAGATCAATAGATCAGATAGATAAAAATAAACAGAAAATGTATTTTTGTATACTCATTCAGGACGCTAATTCATTCTTACCAAAAGACAAACAATACTGTTGAAAAATTTCACTGAACGGTCATGATATTGCATACAACAAAATAAGTAGTTTCATAGCTGAAAACAGTCATTTATCGTAAGAGAACTCTATAAGACTGGCTGAATTCCATGAGAAAAATCAGTTGAAATATATACTAATAGTCCTAAGAGCCCATCATAAACTTGATCATAATTGCATTATATACAAAACCATATAATTCATCATTATTTATCCAAAGAACACGTGAATTTATGGTAACTAGAATTGACAATTAAGCAAATCTAAAAATTTTTGATTCTACTTGCTTCATTTTTTCTTCACTTTTTGTTTTGATTTCTGTTGCCCTCTACAGTGTACACATGAGAAAGTTTAACGAATAGAACGAAGTAAGATACACATGATGCCAGTCGTTAGGGATTTAGTATTCCTTTAATGCTTAATTTTGTCTTTATAGATATATGAGAGATGTTAATAATAACATTATTGTAACAGGAAGTTGATTCACTTTATCACGAGTACTTTATGCCTCTTTATTAACTTTTTTTATTTTATTCTGTATGAAATAATCTAATAAGTTTATCTTTTTCTTTCCAAATTCATCCCAATAACATATGTCTTCGAAAGAGAGTAAATGACTTAATTGTGACATGTACATATTCAAAAAAAAGCATTAACTTAACGCCAACAATACAATTCATATGTCCCTTTTCATCTACTTCAGTTTCATCAGTAGCTTCTCAAATCCGAAACCAGTGTCAATCGTAGACTTCAATGGTATCTTGTTAATTTATATGAAGCGTAGATATTCATATTCATCCGCTAATCCCGGTTTTTGAACTGTATATAGATGTTTATTGCCTTTTGTTTTATTCGCGTAAAGAATATCTCTTTGGTTGGTTTCAATATATTTATGAGTTATTTTTTGTTTCTTTACATATTCCAATATATACTGCAATATTTTGATGCTATTTGCTTTAAATATTTAATTATCGGGTTAGACTTTTGATAGTGAAGACATATTCAAACACACAAATATAAGTTATCGATGAAAGGATGTGTTGTGTATTCAGTCAGATAATAATTAAATTAGATTAGTAGACAATAAAGAGATGTAGACTTAGACTATTAATTTGAAGATTGATATCTATATGGAAAACATCGACCCTTTTCTTTCTCAAAATGGTGCAATCTTGGCGATTTATTAGCTAAGACAAGATCGCTGGTATGACTTAGTAGAAAATCCTAACTTATATAGATTCATTAATAGACTGAACCGGTTACCAGTTCATATTATATTCTAATTGTTCGGTAGAAACTAGATGTGATCCATTGATGCACTTTCTGACTTTTTCAAAAAGTTACGTGTGCGTAGCAAAGAATAATATTGATCTAGTCTGAACATTTCGTGAAGCATCAGATTGCATTTCATTTGAAGTTACTATTTTTTGCTTTTTTTCAAAACTCAAGGTAGAAGTATTTTTGAAGCCACGTATTAAAACATGTTATCAAGGTTTTTTTTTCAATTAAACAGGCAATGCACAAGGATCCAACTTAAATCAAATAAATATTTGCCATGGCATCTATGTCGATGCGAATGCAACTGTTTATTTTTCGGATTTCACGAATAATCGTATCATGAAACAGCTAAATTCATCATCAACGGGTGTCGTCATTGCTGGAAATAATGGAGCTGGTAATGCATTAAATCAATTTAATAATCCTATGGGCATTTATCTTGATATCAAAAATGCATCAATTTTGTACGTTGCTGATAGTGGCAATCATAGAATTCAGAAATGGACTATTGGTAGTACCAGTGGTACAACAGTAGCAGGTGGAAACTCTGCTGGTTCTGCTCTTAATCAATTGAATAATCCAAGAGCAGTGATTAGCGATTCAAATGGAAATCTATATATCTCGGATACGAATAATCATCGAATTGTTATGTGGGCTAGTGGAGCAAGCGTTGGAACAGTTATAGCAGGTACAAGCAGCGTAGCAGGTTCAACAGCCACAACATTAAGCTTTCCAAATGGGATAACATTTGACGCAAACAAAAATTTATATGTAGCGGATTCTAATAATTTTCGTATTCAAAAATTTCTGCTCTGTTCCTGTAAGTATATTTCCCGCACAACAAAATATATCATTTCTTATTAATATACATAGTACGTAAGTTGTTTCTCTGTTTCTTTTAGTGGCAACGTCTACGACTACAATGAGTGAGTTATATTTTTAGATGCATTGAAACATATAAATTTATTAACCATATCTTTGTTTTGTTGAATTATAGGTGTAACAACAACGACGACAGGTAATGTAAAGTAGTGGATATAAATCTAAAATATTTTGTGTTGATATAACTCAGCTGCATTAATAGTTAAAGATTTGATTCTGTCTTAATTAAAAAGACTTTGTCAAGAACTATCCACCCTGAAAAAATTGCCAAAATCACATGTGTTTTAAATGAGTTATAGCGAAAACCATTCTTTTCCAGTAGACGTAAATTTAAGATACTTGCAGCATTTTCCATTATGTGGAACTCATATATATTTACAAAGAAAAGAGTGAATGTAAGTTTCAAGTGGAGTTTTGCCCCCCTCCCTCACATTACAGACACCGTCCCAATTATTGACATTAACAATTTAATAAAAAAATAACACAAGGTTTATACGTCTTCAAAAGTTTAGAATATTTCAAACGATTTGTCGAAACTTGAATAATTTAAATTCATTTTCGAATGTTTCAAAGACTTTGAATGCTGATTCTGATGCGAATAAAAATTTACGTTTGAGATGTTAACGATGATGGGCAACGATGCATGAATTTGCAACAATTAGCATATGATCAATATAAAAAATTGTAATTTTATCAGACTATAATTTTGAGAAATAAATAGGATCAGTGTTTAGCAGTTAATGTGGATATATGATAGATCGTTGATACTTGCTATAGATACAATGAACATTTAGAATAATGGTATATTTAAGTTAAATCAATGATCAAAAGGATAATAATGTTAGAATAAGAAGAATAACAGCATCATATTTGAAAAATAAAGATATTACATAGGAATATCCAAAAGTAGTGACAATGACATTTTAGTATCACATACTGAGCTTGATAAAAGTTTCTTTTTACATAGGATGATAGAGAAAAAAATGCTCTATCTTTCTGTGCTATTTGATCACTATTAAACTAATATTGTAATGATAAAACTAGGATAAAAACTGTTTTTTTTAATTCTAGCTCGTTACAGTTGACCACAACGGATGCGGTATAAAAAGTGAAGTACTTTTGCATTTCATTCTACCATTATTAAATACGTTGTATTAATAAAAAAAAAAGAAATATATCACAAGATGCAGCGTGAAAAGTTCTACAACTTCCACTGAATTGCTTATTTTCTAAGTACACCTTTTGCTTTCAAAAAGGAACAAAAGTTTGAGTGACCAAATTTTGACGTTACAAAAACTAGGTTTTCTTTTTAGAGAAAGACGTATACGTTTTATCCTATCGTATTTTTGTATAGTTTTCTTTGTAAAATGTAGAGTTTTTCAAGCTGCATCTTGTGATATATTTCTTTTTTTGATACAACATATCAAATAATAATAAAGCGAAATAAAAAAGTGGCATATTCGTTATAGTGTACTGTAACGAGCTAGCATTCAACAAAAACAGTTCTTATCCAAATTTTATCATTACGATATTAGTTTAATAGTGATCAAATAGCATAGAAAGACAGCATTTTTTTCTCTATCATCCTATGTAAAAAGAAACTTTTATCAAGCTTAGAATGTGATACTAAAATGTTGTTACCACTAATTTTGGATATCCCTAGGTAGTGGCGCCACTATTGTATTTCCTTAAGAACAAGTTTGAATAAACTTTCTTTTTTCATGTATAGATAGAGAAAACAGTGCTCTATATTTTCGCTCTATTTGGTTGCTCTTCAGTCACTAGCATACTATTAATTTTCAATAAGAACTACTTTTGTGTACAACTTCATACGTGAGACAGATTAAATGTTCACACTTTACAGTTTTTGTATTTTAATTTTTGATCACTTAATAAGTTTTTATTAAAAAATAAAATATACAAGCACAAGTTGCAGCGTAAAAAGTTCTACAATTTTTCAAGAACAGTTTATTTTATATTTGAGATAAGGAAAAAGAAATTTGTCGTTGTACAATTAAAAATGATTGTCTTGGGGCAGTCCAACAGAGGCTTGCTTTTTTTTTAGATTTTACCTTTTTCAAATAAAAAATATCAAATGATAGCAAGATGAAATGAGAAAAAATTAATTGATCGCTCAAAATTTTGCTCGTTATGAAAACAAAACGTGCAAATAGAAAATTAACGATCTTATGAAAATTGTAAAACTTTTTACATTACATCTTATGGTATATCTTATTTTATTTTATACAACCTATTAAATGATTGAAAAGTGGAATATAAGGCGTGAACACTTAGCTTGTCTCACATATTTGTGAAGTTCTACACAAAAATAGTTCTTATTGAAAATAAATATTATGCTAGTAGTTGAAGAGCAATCAAATAGAACAGAAATATAGACCATCTTTTTCTTTATCAATACATAAAAAAAGAATATTTAATCGAGCTTGTTGTTAAGGAAATACAATAGTGACGCCACGACTTTTGATATATCCTAAGTCATTTTTAAATGTTTTTTAATATTTTAATAATTCTCAAGCACGAATAAAGTGAATGAATGAATAAATGTAAGAAAAGAAAGATAAATGAATTGAATAAATGATAAGAAAAGGACAAGTATATGATATGAGCAAACAAATTTAGAGTACTGGTCATAAGTCTCCATTTCCATCCTCTCTGAAAAAATTTAATATTTCAGTCTGTTGACTTGAAATATTGACTGCATGTACAGATGTCATAATACTCATAAACTGGATAATGCCAAATTACAGGTCAAAGTATTCCGAAAGGTAACGCTCTCATTACTCTATATTTCATCATGTATTTTTATAGTAGAAAATATTGAGTACTATTAGTGTAATGAGATGATTACCTCAAAATTTTCACATAGCCCAATTTATTCTTGAACACATACGTAGATCGACAAATACGCAGAGAGATAGATAGACGGTTAGGTAGGCAGATAGCTAGCTAGCTAGATAGATAGATGGGTAGGTAGATAGGTAGGTAAATTATCTATCTATCAGCATACTTTAGTGGAAGCAAAATTTCAATGATAATATCACTGATATATGTCGTATATTGGTTTATAGTGGCTCATCTTTTACTTTTTAAACCACTTCCTAAATAATCATTGGAAATTTCTTGGCAACTTCCTCTGGAATCTCCGGAAAGTTTATGTCAGAAATCCTCGGGGATTAGACAAGGAAGAATGGACGAGGGACTTTTTGTGTAATGCATGATTATTCCAGTGAACTCTGTAACAGATATCCATAGCATTAAGCTTGCGGATTATGAGAAATTTTCGTGCACGCACATGAGTGCCCGTACAATATTTAACTTTACATCATTCGCTTGCTTACATCTTACAGTATGCGGTTGAGACAAAAATGGTTTCAGCGCGCCACAAAGCATACGGATGAGAGTAGATATGGTTTTAGTATAGAACACAGCGTGAGGCTTTGTCCAAGAACGTTTTTTGGCACAATGGAAGACGTTAGAATCCACTCAGATACGGACAGACCATGTTACACTAGCTGAACAGGGAGGTCGTTCAATTCTAATGGCGTCTGTTGTACAATGCAGAATAAATGAAGTTTTTAGAAATGCGGAATGTCATTGTCAAAATACGTTCAACATGATAATGCTCCTATAACTTCGCCAAATAAGAGTTCTTATAAATGCTTCTTGAAAGAGGCAGACGCCATGCAATAGATTTACACACCAATAAGCAAAGATTGTAGGTAACTAAATAGTAGCTTACGCTCAGCTTTCTGATGGTTATATTATCGAAACGAGCAGGTGCGGCAGAAAAAGTGGTCTTTTTAGTATCTTGAGAATATCTCTCTCATATTTTGGCATGTATACTTAAATCTCTTTTCAAAAGATAGCCTGTGAGATTCTCTAAAAAACCGAGCAAAAAGAGTTCTTCCAACGAATACCTATACTATTATATCCGTTCAACACTACAATGCTTCGAAATGGTTCACTTTGAAAGCACCGCCTTTTATATTTACGATTTTGCACTGCTCTTTTGTCCACATACAATATAGACTGAATAGACTAGTTTGTTGCTCGTGAAAAGTCGTATCAGTTGAGCGAATACTTTATTTTCACATAGTGTCAATTTTCCTAAAAAAGTCTCTTCTTTCAAGCACGTTATTTTCGTCTGGAGAATGTTACATTAACGTCATTCATTGTTTTGATTTTGTTACGTTAAGTAGAAAATTGTTGCATATTTTAATTTATTACCAAGTTAAAAAAAAAAGTTTTTCTATCATTTCGGCAGAAGCAGAATATACGCAGTGTTTTTTTTCAATGGTTAAAGCGTAGAACGAGAGTGACTCATACAAATTACGCATCGTATTCAAATCTCTTCTTTCGAGCTTTATTATAAATATTATTCCTAAAAACAGAAAAATTACACTAGCGCAGGATCTCGTATCTGTTTAGCTGGAAGAAATGAAATGAATTGTTTTATAAAAATGCATTTTTCAAAATCGATCGTTCTACGATTTTATAGTGTTCATTGGATATAATTCTGTAGTTATTCGTTGAAAGAACGCTTTTTGCTAGGTTTTCTAGAAATTGTACGGACTATCTTCTAAAAAATATTCATCTATATAAATCAAAAGCCGAAAGAAAAATTCACAAAATATTGAGAGGACGATTTATTCCGTCGCACCCGTTAAAATCATCGAAGTCAGAAATAGCCTGATGCAGAACATTCTAACATACGTCGGATTGCCTTTCACTCAGAGTTTCGAGCTTAGAAAAGCGTGTGTAAACCCTAGGAAAGTAAAATTAAATCTTTTACAAAAAAATTTACAGAATTTTCAAAATTACAGGGGTGAGTATCCATTGGTTTATTGAAGATACTGTAATAGTACCTGCGTTATAAATCTCGATACACAATCTTAGGATATTATGACATCCCTCAATCGATAAATAAAATATAATGGAACAAAACATATATATTCAATAATACGCACATATTAAAATTTACGACTTTATGGTTAAATAAAAAAACATCTTGAAAAACTTTTAGATGCATTACATTCAATCAGAATGATAGTTGTTAACCAGAGAAAATTTAGATTTATAAATTGTACGTTTTTTTTTATAAAAGCAAATGAAAAATTCTGTTTAAGTAAATGACTAGAGTCACATAATTGAGTTAATGTTATTGAATTTTCAAGTCCAAGTCATTAAGAAGATGTAACTCGGATTCTCCGATTCCTATCCTGTTTTAAATCTGCTGTATACTTAAAATGTGTCGTAAAGTATGAAACATGTGACTGATTTTAACTAATTTTCTATATCAGCTGTACTATTTCTGTTTATATAAAAAAAAAGATAAAAATAGTCAATTTTCACGACATATAATTTCTTATGATTTCCAATATATACTGATTTTGTCGCCACTACGTTTAATTGTATAGTTATCAATAAATTTCTCGGAATCAATTGTCATTGTTAAAGTTTTAACCATTTTTTCATCT
The DNA here is from genome assembly GCA_022393335.1 of Macrotrachela quadricornifera. NCBI lineage: Eukaryota > Metazoa > Rotifera > Eurotatoria > Philodinida > Philodinidae > Macrotrachela > Macrotrachela quadricornifera. The sequence continues at coordinate 26,382 of JAJEKB010018384.1, forward strand.
GCCATAGGAATAATGAAGCATAGATAGCAGAGATTATGTATATGTGTCATTTGATTCATTAAAATAAGTTTCATAAGTAATGGAACATTTGTATTTGACATACAGCCTATTTCAAAATATTCTATATGTGGACAAAGATCAATAATAAATTGAATTTGTTGTTCTTGTTTAACTTGATTAATTTTGACTTTTGTTATTTTGTTAATAATCAATTTTAATAGACGTTTTTTAGTATTTTTCTTCGATAGAAATTTTAACTTAAGTATTGGTAACGATGATAATTTTAATGATTCAATATTTGGCAATAGATATAGAATATCAAGTAACATATTAATAGGCATGCTATTATTATCTATATTTAAATGAGTAAATTGAATTGATTTAAGAGCAAATTTTAATAAATTCATACATAGCCGATTACGTATGGTAAATTGATAATCTTTAATAGTCAATTGTATAATACAATGATCAGTTTTTTCTCGATTAGAAATATAATTATTTTCTATCGAATTTTGTTTCCAATACATGTTAGTATTCATGTGTTCATAAAGATCGGTCCATTCTTTTCTGATTAAAAGAAAAAAAAAGATGTATTGAATTATTTTATAAAAGATTTTTCTGAATATACCTATATGGATGAATTAAAAAAACCATTTCTTCACAATATATATGTAGTTCACGAAACCATTTTCGTTCAAACCAAAATAATGAATTAAATTGATCAATGAATCCATGTTTTAAATTATGAAAATTTGTGTATACATCCTCACTAATATCCATAGTATAATGAAAGTAGAATTTTTCCAATTGACACATATAATTTTTAATCAATTGTTCCCAACGATTACCATCAAGATAAGCTTTCCTCCAATGTATACCAATATTCAATGTTCGTAATTGAGACGATATTTCCTTAATAAATACTTCAAATTTATCAAACGAAACTTTACATTCTTCAACAACAATGCTTTTTAAATATGGTAATTTTATTGATGGATCTTTTCGAAAATTTTCATCATCATAAAATGGTTTAATCCATTGGTGACAATGCAGATGACGAAGTTGTGGTGTGTAGTAAAAAAGAGAATTTAACTGATTAAGAGTACAAAAATACGAAGTAACAAGATGTTCGATCGTGCTAAATTTATTAAATACATTTGGAATAGTAATGTCTATATCATCATAATCATAATCATCAGTATCTACTGCTAGTTTGTTATATTTTAATGATGGTAAAGAAAAAATAGATTGATAAATACCTCCAAGATGATAGTAATAACCATTCGGTAGAAAAATTCTTAATGAAAAGAGTCGAGGTAAAGAATTTAAATACGAAAGAGTTGGAAATAATTTCTTTAGTGTTACTTTATTGAGAATAATTGATTCAAGACGATGAAATGATGAATCGATAATACAATAATTAAGAAAGTTATTACACAATGATTTATCAGTCAAATGAATGGAAATAATACGATGTGAATTTGGAATAAAAAAACATTGACAACAATATTCGAGTAAAGATTTTGATTTTGAACCAAGATTTATTCGAAGTAAATTTGTCGAAGAAATAATAAGATTTTGTAAACGAATATTAAGATTTGAAAATGTTTCATATATATCATAAGCATCAAGATATTCAAATATTTCGTAAAAAATTTCATTTGATAAACTTTCTAAACAGGTATATGATGTACTAGGAAAAATAAAAAAATATATTATAAATTGTAACAAATGCATTTATTGTTTACTTTTTGTCACTTAATCTTTCTAGAGGAAAAAAATATGAAAAATAAATTGCTTTAATATATTTGTAACTTACTTTGTAACTCTTCCATTTCTATATCAATCGATTGACTTAAACTTAATTGTCGTTTAATTCCAATCATATTTATTGAAGAAGTAAATATAAATTATAAAATTTTTCTCAAGTGTACAAAATCGACTAAATATGATGTTGTGAAGAAACTGGTTTGTTTTTCTTCTATTCTATATATGAAAACGAACATTGATTTTTTTTTTTTTTTTTTTGGAGTCAAAGCCTTTTATTATTAAAATAAAGAAAAGAAACACAACCGTTACAAGTCCACAACCGATGTTACAATAAGGCTGGGTTAGAAAAAACAACGACGAGACTCGTGACAAATGTCTTATGTCTCAGAATTGGTAAGAAATATACATTTCTTGGATAAGAGATAAATATGTTAATTAATGTATGGATGGAGAACATAGTTTATAACCATGAAAAGAAAGAAAGAGAAGAAGAAAGAAAGTGGTATATGATAAAGAAGAATTGAATATGGAAAAAGATTTACTCCGTTTCATATTAAATATGAAAATAGAGCTGTAGTGAAGCAGTTCATGATTGATTTCGTACGAATAAGCCAGTTGACTAACTTCACTTTGTATATAATATGAAAGTGGAGCAAGGTACTTCAGTGACATTATTCGATGGTGGTTGGATGAGCCAATATATTTACTTCACCTCATATATATAATATGAGAATGAAGTGAAGTAAACATATTACGTTAATCGATAGTGGTTTAATAAGCCAATATAATTACTTCACTTCATATTGAATATGAAGATGAAGCAGGGTAAAAGAATAATACAGTTCGATGGTTTTGGAATAAGCCGATAAACCTACTTCACTTCATATTAGATATGAAGATGAAGCAGGGTAAAAGAATAATACAGTTCGATGGTTTTGGAATAAGCCGATAAACCTACTTCACTTCATATTAGATATGAAAATGAAGCAGGGTAAATGAATATCATTAATCGATGTTGTTAGAATATGCCGATGAATCAACTCAACTTTGTTGTTAATAATTACAAGAACACAAATAAGCTAATAGATTGATCCATTATCATATTAAATAATAAAAAAATAATATATATATATATATGAAGAAATGAAATAGCTGAATCGAACTAGTCGAATCCGATATAACATTTTTCACATGTATTTTTTTGACCCATCAGTGATCTTGTATGCCGACGTTGATATTATAATACTGGGTAGGTGGTGTTTTTTTAAATTGAATTAAATATATCTTGTAGATGATTCTTCAAGATAGTATCATTATTTATAGTTGCATTTTGAATTGACTTGTTCAGTAATCCTATTGCATAATCCTTGATCTTCTGGACATTACTGATCTTATGTATGTAATCTACAGATGTGTAAATTGGTAGACCGAGAGCAGCTCGAAGTGCTTTGTTTTGCATAACCTGCATTCGGTTCCATACTTTTGAATCAGCTGTCAGTAGAACAGGATAACCATAAATAAGCATTGTGCGTGCAATTGATTTGTAGATGTTTATCATCGTCCTGCTGTTGGGTTCGTATGCAATTCTCGATAAATATCTAAGAAGACTGATCCGAGGGGTAATCTTGCTTTCGATATAATCGAGATGACTTCGCCATCTGAGTCGTTTGTCTATCATAACACCCAAGTACCTCGTATAATCCAATGGTTTAATGATTGTATTTTCAACTTTCACCTCCACTGGATGTTTATACGCTTTCCTTGGATGTATGCTAAAGTGGACCAACTCAGTTTTTGTTGGTTGTAATTTTAATTTCCATGACTGGCACCAACTTTCGAATGCATCTATGGATTGTTGTAAACGATCATTCAGGATTGTCATGGTGTTTCCTGATGTCCATAGTGCTGTATCATCGGCGAATAACCCATGTTCTGTATGAGTCGGTATTCCATTCATCGAATCTGCCGTGTATATGATATATAATAGTGGTGACAACGGAGATCCTTGTGGCGTTCCGCTCATTAAGTTGAATGGACGTGATAATACACCTTCAAGTTCAATTGCAGCGGTTCTGTTGTTAAGAAATGAGATCATGTAATGAATAATGTATCGAGGAAGACGTAGATCATTTAATTTATAAATCAAGCCATCATGCCATACCGAGTCAAAAGCCGCTTTAATATCGAAGAGAACGACAGCTGAATTACGCCTTCGGCGTTCCCGCCTTAGTTGTCCTTCCGCATATCGTTCTAGTCTTACGATGTTGTAAACTGTGCTTTTGCCTGGTCGAAATCCTGCTTGATGTTGTGGTAGAATGTTTCGTCGATTGAGTTCAAGCATTAGCCGTTGTTTGATGATTTTCTCCAATAGTTTGCCGAGGCAACTAAGGAGACTAATCGGTCTATAACTTGACGGATGTTGCTTGTCTTTTTTCGGTTTCAATAGAAGAATAATATTAGCCTTTTTCCACCCTTCTGGAATATAACCTTTCTTCAAAATTAAATTGTACAGATTGGTTAGATGCTGGACAAGTAATTCTGAATAGTTTTTCAAACACCTATTGTGGATGTTGTCTGGACCAGGAGAGCTGTTTCGAAGTTGTTTCAGATGAGATTTAACTTCTTTAACAGTGATTCTCCTCCACCTAGTTGTGTTTGAATTGGTTATAAATCCATTCTTGATGATGCTTGCTTGGCGAGTTACTTGATCATGAAATGGTAACGTATCAGCAGATTGAAAGTAGACTTCTTTTTGAAAATAATCCGCGAATAGGTCCGCTTTCTCCTTGTCTGATGTTGCTGTGGTGTTGTTGTATTTCATGATGTTCGCATAGGTTTGCTTGCTCCGTTTGTTGTGGAACTTGCGCACCGTTCGCCAAACAGCTTCCGAATACATCTTCTTATGACAGAGTGAAGACATTAACTTGTTGAAGTTGTTTCTTCTGTCATTCCTAAGTGAATTTGTTAACAAGATCTTGAAGTTATAATATTGATGTTTATCATTATAATCTCCAGTCTTCTTCCATCTTCGGTATGCTTGATGCTTTAATTGGATCAAGCTCTTCGAAGCTTCACTTGGTGTATAGCTGATGCATTTTTGTTTAACTGGTGGAAAGGCTTGTTTCGTTGCTACCAATAGTGAGTTGGTAATGAACGATGTATATTCTTCTATATCTGCCGTTGAATCCAATCGACGATCATTTCTCCACATCTTTAGTTGTTGATCTAACTCGCTTCTAAATGATGGCCATTTTGCCGCTTTAAAGTTAAATGATATTCTTGGAGATAGTGGTCTTAGTTGCACTCCAACAGGAATATCAAATGTTAACGGCTTGTGTCCAGTGATTGTGCCGATTTGAGGATGTGTTTCTACATTTGATATAAATGATAGCAGAGGCTGACTGGCTAATATCCAATCGAGTTTCTCTTCATAATCATATTTTTCAAATGTTGCACTATCATCATCGACACAATCGATCAGACCATCTTTAAATAATTCTTGAAGCTGTCTTCCTCTTGCATTAGTCTTCCTTGATCCCATTTCATATAATGTGGCATTAAGATCACCTACAATAACACAATTGTTGTTAATACTGTACAGTTCACGAAATAAACTAATGTCGATCTGCGCTGTTGGTGGCACGTAAATTGATGCTAACAGTATTGATTTGAAATTATGTGTTTCAATCTCTACTGCTATCGCTTCATTTTGACGTGTTGTCTTGTTCAGCATTTCTCGACATTTGATATGTTGTTTCACTGCCAGTAGAACCCCACCACCAGACCTCCCAACACGGTCATTCCTGTAAACATTGTAACCCAAGAGAGAGAACTGACGTTCACTCTTCAAGATAGTTTCATTCACAGAAATGATGTCGTATTTGGAGAATCTAGCTAGGAGTTCGTCTTTGTGTTTTGTAATTGAGTTGATGTTAATGTGGCATACTTTAATCATCGACGTTGCTTATTTTAAGGTCTTTGTTGCAATCAATTGTCGTTGCCTCTAGAGAGCTGTTCGGAGAACGGCCTCTTTTGGTCGACTTTGATGCTTCTCTTTGCTTCTTTGGTAACTTCGATGAAGGAGCTACCTTAGGAGCCGGTGTTGCCTTATTATAAGCATTTATCGATGATGCTGTTGTTGCTTTAGCTGTATCCACACTTTGACTTTGTCTGCTCTTCATGTGCTTAACTACCTTACATTCTTCATCATTACTGAAGTCAGAATCTGAGATAGCTAATGCATCATGTTGGCTGTTGTCAGTTAAACCAAGTGACTTTTCAATTTTCTTGATTTTCTCTTGTAGCTTCTGGAATAGTCGTCTAGTAGTTTCTTCGACGATTTTTTCCATTTTGCTACTTAATACAGTGATCAATTCATCGAATAAGTCACTTTGTAGGTGATCTTGTTGCCGTTGTGACATGATCGGTAGTGGTGGGTAGTGGTTGTTGTCGTAGATTGACGGTGCTGTTGCTACTGGTTTGCTTGTTGATGAGTATTGATTAATCATTTTGACCATTCTTGTTTCTTGTTCCTTATAAAATGAACAATCATTAGAAGTGGCTAAATGATTACCTTTACAGTTATAGCACTTGACTGCTTCACTAGCAGCAGTACATTGATCCATACGATGGTTTTCACCGCATCGAGCACATACTTGCTGTTTCGTTCTGCAGTACTTGGCTATATGGTTGTACTTCAAGCAAATGTAGCATTGCACCGGCTTGGAATTTTGTGATGCTGGTTCAGCTGTGAAGTGCATGCAATCCACTTGTAGACCAGTATGCACAAATGTGTTTCTGTTGGCGACATCACTGAATGATACCTTGACTGTCCTAATAGGGGTTTTTCCATCCTTACCAGTTAATCGAGTAACATTAGTCACATCAAGACCTACGGCCTTTAGTGCTTCTGTTATCCGATCTTCCGATAGTTCAAGATCGACCCGTTTGACGAATGCCAACTTTTCTGTATCCTTGATCCGTTGGATCGAACGAGGAACAAAAACTTTTGCACTAGGTTGACCTTTGTTGCATAGGATTGATGCCAATTCGTTCAACAGACGATTGAACGATTGAACATCAATGGCATACAAGGTGAAAGCACCTGAACGTGCGAGTTGGATATCCGCAATTTTTATGTCTTTCAGTTCTTTCTTAAGTATATCATTCAGTTCCAACTTACTTAGCTTCACTCCCTCTAGGACAAGAGGAGCTATGCTGAAGTTTCGTTGGCCGGATTTATTGACCAATGAGCTGTTGCCAGCTTGTCGAGTTCTTTGTGGTGTTGTGGTCGTTGTTGTTGCTGTTGGTGAGTGACGTGGCTGGTTGACCGAGCTGCTATTACGCCTCTTGGCACCAGCACCACCCCCTCCTGTTTTCGGAGGCATCCCAACCGGAACCACCAAATATAAATAAGTATTTGTTCCGCCTGAGTGATTTTGTAGAACAAAGAAAAACCAGAGAACAAAGACCAAAGGATTTTTAAAGTCCGAGGACTTGAAAGTGTAAGAAAAAACTTCGTAAACTTACGATGTGTAAGACGAAAGAAAATAACGAAAAGCACTCGATAATGCGACTGATCGCCACCGAGTGTAAACGCCGAATGGAACATTGATTAGTCATCATTTTTCTATTTATTCCTCTTTTCTCTATCATTTTCTCTTCGGAAGAAAGACAACAGAAAATATAGATTTATATTTCACATGTGTTATATCTATCGATAAAAGATAATATTTTTTCTTTTTTTTGTGTGAATTGGAAAAAACTAAGAAAGAACTAAATTAATTTAGCATCTTCTTTCAGAAGATTAACAGTTGATCAGAACATATATATTTCAGTAAATGTGTAGGATAATTTCTACTATTGCCTTGTTATAATGTGATTATCTTTGTTTTACATTTTTTCCTTCCCTTCTTTTAGTCTATAATCATACAAGCTAGGGGTGCAACGGTTACGATTCTTAGGAATCGACTGATCAAAACTCCCATTTTCAGATTAATTTGGACTTCATTACTAGCTGGATTTTAGTCATTTATTACTATATTTCTACGTCAGTTTCAGTCGATCCCCGATTGCGATCTCAATTAATTCCAAGACAAGAACCGAAATCGATGCATTCCTATGTACAACATACATAGAAGGTGTCGAATAAGTTTTGATCCCTTCATATAATATTCTTTTCTTATATATTTCTCCACTAGAACAAGCTGATATCTACAGCATATATATACTAGACATCTAGATCTACTCTGTCCCAGAATTTAAGTTTTCTATCTGTTTATGAACACAGGAAATTAAGTAACATAATATTCATAGGCATTTTTTAAATTATTTTTACAAACAACATGCATAAGGAAATTATGCTCATTCTAGCGATCTCTTGTAAAGAGTAATTTTTGTTTTTCCTGCATATTAAATAAAAACTCGTAAATCTTATATGTTACTTGATTAATTATCTGTGATCCCATGGAAATATTTATTGCTTCAAAATGCATCTAAAACGTGTTTCATATAAAAACTTCGAAATAATATTTGAATCAATCTCAGATTCGAACTTCACTGCCATTATCAGAATTTTTCGATGCTCTTAGCCTATCTTAGCAAATGGATTAAATTTTATTTTAAGCGATGACGATCAGATTTGAACAGATGAACCAATGATCACAAGTTGATCATACATATCATTAACATATACTAGAGAAGAAATCTTTTCTCATGAAGAAATAAAATATATTTGAATAGGAACCTCATCGGTTAAATACTTTATTTCGATGTGATGCATGCTTTTCGTAGTTAAGATATTTAACACATAACGTCATTTTTCAACTATATTGTTAATAATTTTATTAGCCTTAAAAGATCTGCACCGAGAAGCTTTTTTCACATAACGGTTTTATTTAAGAAAATCGATACATATATAAATCAATACAGAATCGAATGGGCTATCTTTTGATAAGAAGTATTTTCTAAAATATTATTAGTTTTATCTAATTGATAGTAATCATATTTAATTAATACTAATTAGAGAATATGAAAAAAATTTTCTTTTTCTTTTTAATTTTCGCGTATATCATTAGAAAGTGCGTCAAAAACTGAACAAAATGATATATTGTTTTTACTTGGATTCTATAATGTAATTTCAAAACTTAGGCTTTAGTGTGTTTTGTAGAGGAGACTTTACACATTAAAATAAAACCCTGCTGATTTCTTTGTAATATGTTACTAAAATGGCACAACAACTTTACTTTTCATAAGCAATTTCACTAATCTTTGTGTAGTAATTTCCAGTTCTTTTCTTGGAAGGACGCTTTATCAAACTGGAGTTATTGTACCGTTTTAGTAACAGATTACAAAGAAATCAGCAGGGTCCTATTTTAAAGTATAAAGTCTCCTCTACCAAATACACTAAAATCTAAGTTTTGAAATTGCATTATAGAATCCAAACGTACTAAAATAATAGTAGAGTATACTAGTAAAATTGACAATACTATTTTCTTTTCTATTAAAATCTTACTAAAACAAATTACTTTATCAAAAGAAGGTTATATTTGAAAAAGAAATTCTTGTAACATTTGAAGCAAAATGTTGTTTTCTAGATACCTCTATATGGTTCCATAGATTTGACAAGCTTTACAAATATAAAAACATTTTAAAAAGTTCTGATCCTCTTTTCAACATAAAACTTCACAGAAATCGGAAAGACTAATAAAAGTCTAACATATTACATGTTGCAAAATATTAGTAGACCAATTTTTCTATCCAATAATTTATGTTTCGAGGTGCATTGTTACCTAATGAAGCTGAAAATAATCTTTTGGAACTTCATGAACAGATGAAACAACTGAACAACTAGAGTTATTCAAAGTTTAGCATACGCTATCTAATGCAAAGTATGTGCGAGTTTTATTAATTATTGCACGTTCTTTTAAGTTTTGTAATGGAACGAGAATCAGAACTTGTTTTGACCTTTTTATTTTTCTATAGTTTGTCAAATTCTATCAGATTATATAAAGATATCTAGAAAACAACATTTTGCTTAAAATATGGCAAGAATTTTTTTTTTCAAAAAAATATAAAACAAAAAATATTGGTCTTCATTAATAAGACGACTACAGCTTTTGATGAATTCAACACAGTTGCAGCTATTTTTCTTTCAGAGGATAGTTCTTATTCTGCTCTACTTATTTTATCATTATTTAATCAACTAAATATGTTTTTGGTAACAGTGGATACTTAAACTATTGAATTTAACTTATTAAAAATATGATACATATCTTCGATTTAATTTAGTATGATTGTATTCTAATCAGTAGAAACTCTCTAATATATTTCTTTTGAATTCAATATTATAAAAAAATTCTTTTAATTATTGTAGTCACGGCCGTACCACCTTGCGCTCCTCAGGCACGATCAGGTGGAACACTTTTTTCTGCTACAAACCCGACCTCAACCAGCTATCCTAGTTATACATGCTATGCATATACATGGGTGGCCACGGGATCATCAGCAACCTTATCTTTCTTCTTTCGTCATGATCCTGGTGCATGGATGCTTGATGATGTCAAAGTTTATCGTGGTTTAACACAAATAATTACTAACGGAGACTTTGAAAAGGGTGATCTTACTGGATGGAATTATTCTGGTACTTGTAATTGGTATAAAGGGGAGGTTGATTATGACAGGAGTTGGGCACATTCAGGTGATTATTATTATTATGACCGTTGCGCTAACTATGGTGACACAATAAGGCAAACATTTTCTACAATTGCTGGTGACACATATGTTATTAGTTTCTGGTTATCAAATTACTCCTGCTGTGGAACAACTGAAATTGTCAACATTACCATTACATAAAATAGAAACGATTTTTAGTTTTGCAGAAAAGATTATATTCTTATTTTTTTTATCTATACTAACTCACTTTGTCTCAAACATGATTTTTTTAACACAATAAAATGAATGCAAAAAAGTTTGTTTTTTCTGTCTTATAAGTAAGAAACACAGTTCTACGATAAAACGTCTCCAGATGCGGTTAAAATTGGTTTCACGACGCACTCAAACGCATTCTCAATAAGAAACCTGTTGCCACGCGGTTAGAAAAAATTTCGAAGAACACTTCGACGTAGGTTTTCTTACAAAGTGTTTAAATATAATCAAAAAAAATTACCTACATCTCAACACGTTTCTGTAAAACATTTAACATGTTTAAATACATTCTATTTACTAATTGCGTTCAAATATGTCTCAAATATTTTTTTAGTCACATTAAGATACAATCATATTTCTAAGCACCTTTGTGAACGTTTATTTCTTGTGTATCGGACTCAATTTTATTCCAAAAATTGCTACTCTAGAGGAGTTAACTATGTGATGAAAATCATCAGTTTAAATATATTTTTTATTCACCGAAACTTCATTAAACTTCTAATAAAGAATGTCCAAATGATGTTAAAATATGAGTAAAAACTCAATTAAACATACAGCAAATAATACATCTTTTTCTACAGTTTGTATGATCAGTAATGTGACAACATTGTAATAGTTTGCAGTTATCTAATGTCCCTTTAACAAACTGCGAAATCCTACTATTTAAATGATATTATTAATATCCTTTTATCATATATTTCTACTAAATAGTTTCTCTGAGCAACCATCTATTCATTAAATTCTTCAATAAAACTATATATTCTGTTACTAGTGCAATAAAAAAATCTTAATATTAATTATATGCAGTAGACAATAAAAAAAAGATATTACTTTATTGAAAAATAATAAAATTATTAACAAGATAGTTGAAAAATCATGTTAAGTGTTAAATATTTTAACTTCGAAAAAGGTACATCACATTGAAATTAGGTATTTAACCAATGAGGCTCTTATTCAAATATATTTTATTTTGGATGACAGAAAGTTTCGAGCTAATATAAATCAGCGGTGTTTATGAACGGCTTGTGATTACTGGTTCATCAATTCAAATCTGATCGTCATCGCTTAAGGTCAAATTTAATTCATTAGCCAGAGTAGGTTAAAATCATCGAAAAATATTTATGTGGGTGTTCATTCCTACATAAAATCCCAATTTGTGGATAATTAAACGATTATGATCAGTTCTGATGACCAAAGAGGATTCTTATTTGGCCACCAGAATCTACTATGAAAGTTCAATAAGCAAAAATTGTGGATTTTATGTGGAGAACGACCACAGGTCATGATATGTGATAAATGATGCACATCCATCGAGATTAATATCGAACGAGTCAAAAATAATGATATTAATTCTTACGACAAGAACTGTTGATCAGTGTCAGATTTTTCATAAAGAACAAGATGATTGAATAGTTCCAGTCTCCGAATGAGATTTGTCATAGTTCTATATGATGATATCTATTGAGTTTGAGACATCCTTACGTAAAAAATTTGTAAAAAAATTCCTAAGTCATAAAATCCCTAAATATAAATTCTTACGTGGTCACCGGTTTCCGTTTTGTGGACATAATTATCCAGAAATATGAATTGAATTGAGGGATATATTTATGGTACCATAATTTGTGACAAAAGATAGATATTCCTAATAACTGCAACGTCTTCCACAGTCACAATCACAATAACACCTACTACCACCGGTAATGCCATTTTTTCGATGAGGATTGTGCATTTGAATAGAAGTGATATCTTTGAGACAAATGAAATAAGAAAAGTAGTGTATTTTCTAAAAGAATGACAGTTTACTGTTTCTTTTATCAAAATGGGCTCATATTGGAAACCTCTTTATGAACTAATCGCACTATAGGTTTTATGAATGAAGACATTTCAAGATTTTTATATCATTCTAAATTGAATACGATGTGGTTTTTTTTTGATTCGTCAAATATGTTATATGTAGTTAGCTATTTTATAAAATAATGGCGATACAAAATAGTATGTTTATATCGTTACATATCAAACTGTTTTCACATTTTAGGTTGAATCTAACCTATTCGAAGCTAACTTTGTACGTCGTGCATTAGCGATTATGACGATACAATTCTATAGTTTTTAATTAAAACTTCACTATTTGCTTAATACCGTAAAAAACTTTCATTGAAAGTCGTTTAATTTTCAGCTTATTCAAAATGAATTCAGTTGAATTTTTTTGCATCAGATTTAGAACATTAGGCTCCAGTCATGTTTATATACATTTCTTCATCAATGTTTTGAATAAATGGTGCGATCAGTATCTTTGTGCAGCGCTATGTCTGTTTATATTAGTTTCAACCGGTATACCAGATAGCAGTTGGGATTCCGCTGGCATAACTGTAATCGGTGTAACGAATGTGCAAGTGACCAATTCAACCTTACTTAACAATACTAATGATGTAGCTGTTGATATTTATTCATACGTTTATGTCGTCGATACACATAAATCAGCGTGTTCAACAATTTGCATCAAACTCATTCGTTGCTCAAACAGTAGTTGGAGTTACTAGAAGCACTGGTTCAAATTCAAATCAATTGAATTATGCTCTTGCAATACTTGTTTTTGGTAATGCATGATTTGTCTCAAATGTTTACAATTACTGAATTCAAAAATATTCGCATAATGCATTAAATGGTGTCACAGTTGCTTCAAGTAAAATATTGGATTTTATTATGAAGAACATTAATCAGTGTTTATTACTAAATTTTTAGAAAAGTCGAGGTTAATTTTATTTCTTATAGATGAAAGATCAGCTGTTTGAAAATTTTGAAAGTTTACAATTAAATTAGTTTCGAGCATAAATACAGTATTTCTATAAAATCAAACATAACATAGATGGAGACTAATACAAGAAGAAATGGAAATGGAAAATGGAAAGAAAGCAAGTCTAGAATTAAACAAGTTTGAGTTTGGTTTTGTTGTTTTAACTACTTCTTTAACAGTGCAATTCTTCCAATGTGATCTCTATTGATCTCAGTAAACGGAAAAGATGAAAGTTGACTTTAAGAAAATGATTGGTCGTATATGTATGAATGTGGAATACATAGCCTGTTGGTTGACGAGTTTAATAGTTCACTTTCATTGTTGACTTGTTTTAGCGAATAGATATGTTCAGAATAAATATGTAGGGATTTATCTTTATTCAGAGTAGTAAAATAGATTGATATTAAATCAGTCATATTCACATAGTTGGATAAAATAGTTGGATGATGCAATATCAATAAAAAAGAACCATGTACAATGAAATATTTAGATGAGTGCGATAAGAATAACGTGGATCAAATAGTAGGTCAATCGATCAGATAGACAAAAATGAACAAAAACTGTTTTTTTGCACACGCATTCAGCACGGTAATTCATTATTATCAAAAGAGAAACGGCACTAAAAGCAAAGCCAATATGAATCGACAAAAATTGAATACAGAATGAGCAATGTCATAGCCAGGAAAAGTCATTTACGGCAAGAGATTTTTGCAAAACTAACCAAATTCCACGAGAAAAGTCAGCTAAAATTTGCATTAATAGATTCAAGAGTCTATTTTAATTTTTTTTTGAGATTGCATCATATACACACCTGTATAATTTCGACAACCAAACAAATCGAATATTTATTGATCTTACTCATTTCAAAAATGTTTGTCTTTATTTCGATAGCTATATGATGGATATTAATGGTAAATTCATTATTGCAGAAAGTTGATCCATTTTATCACGAATGTTTCATGCATCTTGGTTAACGTTTCTTATTCTGTTCTGTTTGAACAAATATCCTAGCAAAATTTTCTTTTATTTCACTTCATCCCAATAAAATATGCTCTTGAGAAAGTATAAATGACTTGAATTTAACGTGTACATCTTCTACAATCGTTTCTTAATGTATTACTGGACATGAACCTCGAATAGACCGTCCTGTGTTGCTATAAATTGATCATCTATCAGTACCCATAGGCATCAGTGCACTAATTTTGCAACAACTTAAAATTTCTTATTCAACACTGTTTACTATGTCTTCAAGAAAAAGGAGAATTTACATAGGGTTTGATAACATAGATATTCAAAAAAGAAACATTAAGTGAACATTGGTACTAAAATTCGTGTACTTTTTGTTATCTACTTCAGTTTGATTAGAACTTTCTCAATTCTTCAAGCGTTGTCATTCGTAGAATTCAATGACATCTTGCTAATTCATTCACAAATTTTAGTTTTACCTACATATGGATGTTTATTGCTCTGTTCTATTTACGTATGAAGAATCTTTTCGACTGTTTTTAGTATATTCATAGGTTTTTTCTATTTCTTCGCATGTTCTACTGTTTAATGCAATAGGTTGATGCTTTTAGATATTTATTTTTCGGATTAGAGTTTTGACAGTGATGATATTCGCACATGTACCGATATAAGTCATCTATGAAAGGATGTGTTATGTTTTCAGCCAAATAGCAATTATATTACATTGATAGAGGATAAAAAGATACAGACTTCAACTGTTAGCTTGTGATTCGATGCCTATATGAAAAACATAGACTTTTTCTCAGTAGAGATAATATAAGCCTGGGGATTTCTTATCAAACACAGGATCATTTTTATGATTAATAGATATTCCAAACTCATATAGATTCCCTAACAAATTGAACCGTATTATCAGATCATAATATATATACACTACTTTTGCTGCTTGCATCTCTTTTGATCGATGTCCTGATTGTTCAGTATAAATTAATTATGTTTCGTTAATCGAACTTCTAACTTTTTTCAAAAATTTCGCATGTGTAGCAAAGAATAATATTGGTTAAGTCTGGACACTTCGTGTCACAATAGATTGTATTTTTTTCAAAGTTACTATTTACGCTTGTTTTCAAAATTCTGGGTATTGATGTTTTTGAAATCATATTCTATTAAAACATGTCATCAAGGTTATTTTTTTTCAATTAAAAAAGGTAATGGAGTAAGATCAAACTTAAGTCAAATAAATCTTTGCTACGGTGTCTATATTGATGCGAATGGAACTGTTTATTTTTGAATTCTATGAATAATCGTATCATGAATAAGCGAACCAGCAGAAAAACGGCTGAATACTTATTACAAAAGATCGCTATCCTTAGTAAAATACATTGACAAATAAAAGAAATCTCGTTTTCTTTCCAGTGAGGAAATAGTTTGTGTCAACCGAGTTTTTACGAGACCAAGGTTATCGAGAATGGCAATAAATTTCTT
>JAJEKB010018385.1:0-23415 GCA_022393335.1 Macrotrachela quadricornifera
TTTTTTTTGTCCTTACTTGACATGTTATATATAACTAGTTACTAATCAGTCCAACTCAAACAATGAACTGCATACCCTATATTTATTCATATATACGTTTTTATTAATACAGTGTCTAGAAATAAGATGACTATGGTTTTACATTCAATAATATCAATGTCAAATAGTCTTCAAAAAAAAATACTTTTGAATAGTTCTGAATACTATTAAATATTAAACTTGGGCTACCATAGAAAAAAAGACAATAAAAATTGAAAGTTCTGGAACAATATTATATACCAATTGGCTATAATTGTAAGAAAAATAATTTCTTTTTTTGAGAGGATTTTATAATGAATATTACTTTCACATGATTATTTTGGATGTAATTAATGTTTTCATGATGATTGTATAGATTCTCATTATTGGTATTTACATAGACAAGATTATCTTATTATTTCTCTATAAACAATTTTTTCTAATAAATATGTCGATAAAAAAAAAAGGAATGTGTCGATAATTAAATATAAAATTGATTAAAATATATTTGATCCTTTTCTTTTCTCAAATTTAAAAGCATTATAATACAATAAACAAAAAAGCCACACCAAAAAAATAATAAAATGTTTATTCATATTGATTGCTGTCGAGAATTTCAAAGAAAATATAAAATAAAGATTAATTTCAAAAAGAAAAAGAAAAAAAAAGGTAAGAAAAAAAAATGATGTTTTTCTTTAGTTTATAATTATGTTTGACGAATTAAACGTTGTTGTTGAAAAAAATTCATATTATTTTGATTATTATTATAATAATGATTATGATCATATGAATGAATACGCATACCACGTGCTTGCATTATTAATGGTTCTTGTCGTGTAGATTTTGTTTTAGGTGGTTGAACCATTGATGTAATCACTGTTGTTGTTTGAATTTCAGTTGATGAATCTGATTCATCATATTTAGATATATCATTACCATTCGTTGCTGGTATATTCAATTGTCGAGTTGAATTTGAAACGATTGTCTAAAAACATAAACAAAAAAAAAGAATCAATATAGTTAAATAAATTAATCATTAATACAATTAAAGGAAGATTATCAGATTCTTGTCGTTGTTGAGATACATCTGATGATTGTAATTGTGTTTGTATAGCAGATGTTGCATATGTATGTATTGATGAAGGTGCTGGTACTGTTAATTGAGAATCCGATGAACGAATTGGTTTCCACCAACGTGTTGCTGTTTCTTGTAAATGTTGTTGAACACGTTGTTTAGCACTTGTTGTTGTTGATGTACTTGTATCTGTTGATGTATCATTATCATTTAGTTTTTCTTGTGTTTGAAGAACATGTAAAATTTTTGTTAGATTAGCTAATGTTATATATTGATGATTAGATTCTATTGATGGTTGAGAATGTTTTGTATGAGCCGTATTTGATCGTCGAATTGGTTGTGCTGGAGGAAAATGTGTTTGTTCATATTGTTTTGAACGTGCTTGTTGACGTGGTTGAGGACGTGATGCTAATGGAAGTATAACTGGACATATAACAGGTTGTTGAATTGGTTGAAAATTTGTTGCAGCTATTCGTTGTGGTTGTTGTTGTTGTTTAAATCTTGGATTAAGTTGTGAAAAACGTTGTCGATGAATTTCCATGACTGATGTTAATTTTCTTGGCCAAGATGATAAATGTGTTTTAATTTTTTCACTACAACTTATATGATTATTTTGATCCGTTGTTGGTTGAAATCCTGTTGATTCGGAATGGAAGAATGGTGAAAGTATGGACGTCTTTTTATTTTTCGTCAATGATGATGAAGAAGGTGGTGGAGAAGAAGGAGAACAAGAAGAATTATTGATTGTTGTAGTAGAACTTGAAGGAAAAAAATGTTGAACAAGCATTGTGACGATTATTTTCGTTGTTGTTGTTATTCTTACTGTCGTTGGTGATGTTATTCGAATGTCATTGTTTAGACAGTAATGCTATTATTGCTGCTGCCACGACTTGAATGAAAACCGAAAAAAAAAAAAAAGAAAATTTGATGAAAAGAGAAAAAGAACAACATTTATGATTATCGAATTATCGTAGACATACACTAACAGAAATTTTTTATGTTTCTATATATATATTTCACTAGTTAATTTTATCGAATTTTGAAATTAAAAAATAATAAATAAATACAGACAAGTGTTAATTCAAATCGTATTTTATTCTTTTAAACATTAATAAAGAAAGTTTTCTTTTTCTTTTAAGATATTTTGTACGAACAGAATTAATGAATAACATTCGATTAGTTGATTTTTAAGAATAAAATAATAAAATAATCAATAAATTGTATTTAAAAGAAAAATAATGTTATTTTCTTCAAAAGCTTTATGAGAGTCCACTTAGAAAGTCAAATAATTTTAAGAAAATACGTTAAAAATTCGTTTTTATTTTTTCAAAAAAAATTTCAATGCAATTTCTCTTTTAAAAAGACAAGTATTGATACCAATGAAAGGTTACTGTTAAATAGATGATGCATAATTTTATTAAAAAAAAACTGATGACCTTCTATCCCGAATGTGAAGGTTAAATTCTTTAAAACTTTTTTAAAGCTAAATTTCTGATCAGAATTAATAAATAAAATTATTTTTAACTCGTAATAATAATAATAATAATACTAAAATATAATCTAATCATGATTAAATATTCATATATTTTAATTTAAAAATTTAAATAACTAAAATAAATACCTGGTGTATGCGTGTCTGTGTGTTACTCTTTCAATCTAATAATATATTAAACAAACTGAATGACTTTTTTTTTTCGTATGACGATGATTATTTATATATATATTCAAAAATTAAAATTTGTCCATACATTCTTCCTTCTTTTTAATTTATTTTTTTTCTTCTTCTTCTTCTTCTTTTTTTTCATTTTAGTTAATATTAAAGCACAAATAATGCCGTCAACCATCACTTGATATTTTATATACTTTTTCTTTTTTATTTTTTTGAAGTAACTAATCATGTCTTATAAAGGCAATAATCAATCATCATAATAATAGCATAATTCACTTTTCATCACCTTTTTTTTTTCTTATTAAAAAGAATAGCATTTCAATTAGCACTTGACTTTTTTTTTATTATTCATATTATATTTACAAAAATAACAAGAAAGAAAAGTACAATCTATTGAGCAAGTATTGCCTGTGCACGAAAACCACGTCCAGTATAACTTTGATCTGATCGAAAAATGATCATTATATAATTTTTTGAGCTAATAAATTTTAAATTATTAGAATTTGCACCTGTGCCACAGTATCTTGGACCTGGTTGTCCTTTAAAAATAATAATTGAAATAATTAACAAAAAAAAAAAGAAGAATTCATAAACATACCGAGATGATAATAACGTATTTCTACTGAATCATCACAACTATTATCATTATGTGTAAGTACATTGAGATCTGTAAATTGAAGTACAATACGATTAGATTTTGGTGCTCGAATGTAGTAATAGCATTCAGCGTTGATTGGATATAAACTTGGATAATTTGGTGATATTATTGATGCAGCTGTATTCATTCTTGTTAGATCAATAACACTACTACAAGCTATTATTTAAAAACAATAATTATTATTATAGAATCAAATTGAAAATAGTACATACATTTACTGGCTTGCCTTCGTTTTCGACGACGTTCATTATTAATTTTTTTTGATACTATAAATAAAGAATAAAATGTCTTTTTTTTTTGTTTCTTTACTTTCTTTTTCAAATACATACTACAAGCTCCATTTGTAATACTAATATCATTGAATATATTCAAAAATTTGATGAACATTTTTTGTTATATAACATTAATTTATTCACAAAAGAATTGAATATTATATATGAATATGTTATTCAATAATAATATGATTATATTCCAATGTCATTGATTCATATGAAAATATAATTTCATAATGAGTATCAGTTGATATTGTTTGTTGAATTTGTTTCCAATTTCCATCTATATATGTAGAATTTTATAAAAAATAATAGAATTGATTATTATGAATTTACCTTGATCAGTTCTACCGAATGTAAATGAATTATTTGTTTTATTACTAATTATTGTCAATCTACCAACACCTTTTCCATGTATGAAATACCAAAATTGTAAACAATGATTATGTTTATTAGAAAAATTTGAATAAGTAAATGGTCCTAAATGAAATTTTTGTGAATCATTTAATTGAGTAGTATTTCCAATTATAAGAAGATATTTTCCATCTATTAAAATATAATAAATAATTATTTTAAAAATAAAATTTTCTTTTTACCTCCACGTGTATGATCATTAATTTGATTTATTTTTGTACCATTATAAATTTGCCAATTATTGTTTTGTTTCAATGGACATTTTTCATCAATTAAATCAAATGTACAACTTATAATAATATCAGATTCTAATAAAAAGTATAGAAAAATAAAAAAAATTTTAAGAGTATTTTCTATATATACGTTTGCAATCTGTATTATAACATGATTCAATTTCGAATGATTCGCCTCCTAATGCGGAACATGGTTCAGAACCACCATCAATAGTTGTATTTGAACATAAACGAGTACGAACACGAACTCCACTACCACACGATTCACTACAATTTGACCAATTACTCCATTCAAGCCAATGAACAACCGCACTCTCTGAAAAAATAGACAAGAAAAAATTTCTAAAAAAAAATCATAAATTTACTCGAAGGTTTTGTTGTTGTTGGCGGCATTATTTGTGGTTTTGGCGATACAGAAGTTGGAGTATTATCTGGTGAAACAGGCCGAGATGTATCTTAATACAATATAAAAAAACATATTTATTTTAATTATTTTCAATAAAATAAATAATAATTAATAACTATACCTAAATATCCTTGAAGTAAATTACATTGATTACCATAAAAACCATCTGGACATGTACATTTACAATATTGATTAACATAACCTTCATTTTCACATACAGGTTTTGGATTACAATTATCACTACAATGATAAGCTAAATTTGCTAATTTACTATCAAGAAATGATAAAGCTACACGTTGTCCCATAAGAAAAGTACGTCGATTATCACGAGCTGTCATAACATTCTAAAATTTATTATTATCGATAGAAATTTATATATAATATAAAAAGAAATTACTGTAGGAAAATAATGCATAATAGAACTAAGATCATAAGGTTGACCATAATAACCAGGCATAGGATTTGGCATTATATCATATTGAGTTGCGTCAGTGGTTGACATTAAATTAAAATAAAGATTTATTTCTTGATCACGATCTGTACGTGCCATTTCATGATAAAAACCAATAACATGTCCTAATTCATGAACAATTGAACCAAATGGACATTGTAATGGCAAATAAACAGAATAAGATGGAACTAAATTATTTAAAAATGGTCGATAACCAACAAATGTTGCACATCTAAAAATAAAACAAATAAAAAAAAACATTAAATATATATAAACTAACCCAGATCCAGTATCTTCAATGATTATTTTTGAATTAATATTCCAATGACGTTTTGAATTATAAGGTTCAAAACGAATACATGTACGTTCATGCCAATGTTGAAAAGCATCTAATACATTTTGTTGTACTCGATAATCTATTTTGAATGAAATATAATTGATAAATTATCTAAAAGAATGAAACCTACCAATGCCTCGAATAAATTCATAAGGTATTATTCCATTTGGCCATCGATTATTAAGACCAAAAACATTTGTTTCAGCAATTATTTTTCGTTTTAATCTGTTTTATTAAAATTAAATAAAATAAAAAAAAAACATCAATTTACATTCAAAACTATGAATATATATTTGTCTTAAATAGATCTACCGTTTTGAATTAGAAAGTTCAATTTCTTCAATTGGAATAAGAATATCACCACGAGCAATATATTTGTTTGGTTTATTTTGATTAATATTATCTTGTTGTAATTCAATTGGTTCTATTTGATCAATAGGCATTGATCGTACAATCTTAACATCGATAAAAATAATTATATGAAAATAATGAATAGTTAACTTACAGGTTTTGATATAATACGACCATTTTCAATTAGATTATCACCACTTCTAAGATATTCCTCTTTCTTTATTTCAATATTTTGTTCTTGATATTCACATTGAATACAAATACAAACTATGAGAAAAATAAGACTTTGATACAATAATTTCAACCTCATAACTTCAATTAAAGATATTCAAGTATAAATGAAATATAAAGTTAGTTATCATTGACTATATATAATTCATAAAATGATAAACAAATAAATCAAGGTAATCAACAACAAAATAATATTCAATCGATTTTAATTGATAACAACTACTTTTAGGGCGAATGCAAACGTTTCATTACAAGAAGGTCAAATATTATCAGATTGTAATATATATGAAGGATATCAATGAATGATAGAATGAGAATATTACTTTCTTATGCATAATTGTACGAAGAAGGTCATCTGATAAAAGGTGTCTTCAATAATAATCACGAGCTTATATACTAACTAGATGAAGGTTATCATCTTTGTGTATACAGATTATTATGCATAAAAATGTTCATACTAACATATTACTTTTAGATTGATGTCAATCAAATAAAATAATTATTATGAAAATATTTAGTTAAAAAAACATTTAATAAATATAGAATAACACCATCGATTTTATCCCTAATTTCAAATCCAAAATATCTAAATTTTGACAAATAGATGACTTTTCTTTATATTTTTATCTCATACATTCTTGCTTTTTCAATTGCAACTAAAAAATTTGCTATGATTCTCATATTGAAGTATTTTGTAGACACAATTTTTTATAGAATTTTGTTCATTTTTGAAAAGACCTATAGATCATAAAATGTAACTCTACTATATAAAAATCTGACTATATAGTGTATATTGCTTTTCTTTTAATCAAATTCGATATATATTTATTTATTATCAATTTACCTTACAATATTTTCTTATCGGTGTAATTGTAAAATCGATATAAATTCGTTTTTTATTCATTTGCTTATGATTGCCTCACACATCAGAGAAAATTCTTTGTTTGAAGATTTATTATTATTATTATAAATTATCAAGCAGTGATTGATACCATCGAATATAACTCAATGTTCATTAATATGATTATTAACTGATAATTTTAACAATACTCTAGTTAGTATATGAAACAATTAATTTTCAAATAATCAATCAATCTGGAAGATAAATCATCAATACATTCATTTTGAAATGTTGGTATCGATGATCGGCACATTCGACAATAGTATTCCTTTAGAATGTCAACTAGATTTTCATTAGTTATTTCATTAGCTACTCCATTATTTTCAAGATGGAACAACAAACAGCTTACAACATTCTTATTTTCTTCTTCAACACATACTTGATCAACTGCATTTAAATGTTTCAAAAGTTGCATTTCTCGACATATGTGTTGAATTGCAATCAAATCTAGTTGATCGTAACAATTTTAAGAGTAATTTTACAATTTAACATGATTTTTATAGTAATTTGAACTTGTTCTATTCAGAAACAATTCCAAAGACTATACAACGATTTCATTCAATGCTACAACAATTATTTATGCTTAATATTACTGATTTGATGAAGATACCTATTTTTGAGTTATTATTGATATTGTCAGTTGAAAGATTACTGATATTATCAATGAACAACGCATAATAGTAGTATATCCTCCTGTTAATTTTATTTATCACGAATTTGCTTATCAAATAATAGGATATGAGCAATCTCTAACTTATTTTGACCTTTTGCTTTGTGTCCAATTGTTATCTCTGAGTCTTTTGAATAATTATACCAGAGGTGTAGAATCTGCCGTAAAATCAAAAATTTCCCCCACTATGAAAATAGAGTGAATTATCTTTTTTCAACTAAATCTTTAACTAAATATGTAAAAAAAACGAAATAAAAATAATCTTAGTATCAACTGGAAAGATAGTTATTTTAAACAAAATGATTTTCATTTATTGTTAATTAACTGTGGTAGTCTTGGCACTTGTTCACTTCGGAAATGATTCAATACAAGCAAACTAGGAGACAATAATTTCCATGGTTGATATTGTTCACTTTTTCGGTAGAATAACCAAGTTTTATCCTTTTTGTTTAAAAAGTAATTATTTATAGATTGTTCAATAAATTTGTCCACTAAATGAAACGGTGGCGCGTTCCAGGTAAGCAATACTTCATCATCCAAAAAATTGTGTTGTAGCGAACGGTTTTTGTGAATATGACTTTTCAATATCGATGCTACTGATTCACAAATAGCTTCACTTCTAATTTTCAATGTCATCAATAAATAAAAATGAAGAAAATTATTTATTCCTCTCGATAAATCTGTATCCGTGTAAAATGTTTTCATCACTTTGGATATTAATATTTTTCCGTTAATTGACCACACAATAAACGTATTTTTATCTTGCATTTCATTTAAACAACGCTGTTTCCATTCTAAGTATTAATCTTGAATGACAATCACATTTAATTAATTGTACTGATTATTCCCTACGGAAAAACAACTTCAAAATCTGTGCTTTAAAATCATACTATACTTCGTGTAAAAGACTTCCCCAATTTTTCTCGAGAATCTTCCTACAACCGATATTTTTCAAAAATTTAGCGGCTGTCAATGATTCCTCAAAAATTTCATCCAACACAAAAATTTTCCCCGCACGCGCGTGCGCGCAGACGGGCAGATTCTACACCTCTGAATTATACAGTCATTCTAGGAGAGTTTATTTGTAAATGTGTAGGCTTATCCTAAAAAAAGTCATTTATCCCCGTTGAATATTTACATTTGTATATCATTGATATGATGATAAATGACTCAAAGTCATCTTGCTGTTATTCATTGTCTTACAAAGATAAAGTTCAATATTAATGATATCTCTGTTAACATTGATTCTATCCTGACTTGATTACTTCAAATCTCCTTCAATATTTTTATTTTAATAAAAACCAAATGATTGACAAATATTTCTTTTAACTCTTTCAATCCCAAAATTTTTTTTCGTTCTATACAAGCACGAAAAAAAATCGTTAAATCTCTCTCTCTTGCATTTTGTCGTCATAATCAGCTGCGTTTGAAATATAGGTTCATTAGGGTAAACATAAAAAAGACAAGAACTTGCTGTTATAAGAAGAGCCACGTGTGATGAACAAATTGAATTTGAAACATATAATATGATATCATCGTTTAAGAAGACGACAAAACGCAAAATATTTCTTTTCTATTCTGCATGTTATCTACAAGATGACATCCGAGATTGAAAGGGTTAAATCGAGTCATGTACAATGTGGAATTAATAAAATTGTTTAATTTCAATAGAAATAGAGTTCTGGTACCAAACATAATGAAATGGGAAGGATAAAGATGAATTCCGACAAGGGACCGTTTTGTCCGCTTACACGCCACCCTCTTTTTTAATCAATTACCTCGATTTTTTGTGAAATAATCTATTTTAATCAGCAATACCCACCATCCAGGAAATGAAAATTCAAGTAGAATTCTATAGAATTTCACTTGCCGTAAATTCCTTAAATTCCATGTTACATAGCGAGGAAAGGTGAGGGTGTGAGTGAGGGTCATCATTCAGTTGAATTCTGCTAGTGATATAGAATTCTATAGAATTTCCAATTTCTGGATCGTGAATATATCTCTGATTTATATATTTTTCATACTATGATTTCAAAAAATGAATAAGTAAACATTTCACATTATTCAATTGTGAAAGGAATCTATTAACACCTAGATAAAAATTTGGTGAGAAGTATCCAACGAGAAATTGTAGAAAATGAAGAAAAAAAACGTCGAATGGAGAGATCTTCGTCGACTAATGATGATGATTTATTTGCTTTTGGATCATATCATTCAACTAGAAGAAAACCAAATAAAACAAATAAATTATTTATTGAAATTGTCTTACCTGTATTCAGTCGAAATTGTCTATTAGATTCTCCAATAGCATAAAAATATTCATTAACAACAGTTATTATTACACATAATCATTTAATAGTCATTGATATAACAGGAATTCATGATTGAATTGATGAATTACATCTTTAAAAAAAAGAAAAAAGAAAACTTATCTAGCATTAAGAAAAACATCATAGTAAAATTTACTTTTCTAAAATATTTAAATAAGATATTTTATCTTGTTCACCAACATCAATAAGATAACCATCAAGTACAATAATATCAATACTTGTTCGACATAAACTTGTTGCTATTATTTCATTAATTCATTGATTTGTTGGGGAATCAAATCTAAACAAAAAAACAACAATTAAAATATTATTAAATAAATAATCTTTATTTTCTTTTATATTTTACTCTTTAACATTGTTCAAATAATTAATATGATCATGTTCATCAAGAGCATATAAAAGATTATTAGATCTAAAACTATCAACATTACATCCTCTTTTTTAAGAATAACTTAAATTACAATTTTATATTCATTTATTGTTGGATCAAACATTTCATTTGAACATTTTTTATTGCATCATTTGAATACCATCTACCAACTAGAAAAATAAAATAGATTAATATTTTAATATTTAAATGAGAGAAAGAGATGAAAAAATACTAACAGAAAAATAATACATATTATTATAATAATGGATCAATATCAGATTGATTTAATGAAGTATTTATTTCAGAATGATAATCTAATAAAGATTGATATTCATCATTTGGATCACTAGTATCTTCTGTTTCGCATACAGCTGTTGTGTGGTAATTAAGTAATGGTATTAATTCGTGAGTATCTTCATCTTTTTCATTATTAAATGATGAAAAATAATTCATAAGAAATTTTTTATTTCCATCATCATGTTTTCGTTTTATGGCGGAACGGTGTACTAATGATAGTAATGATGCCAAACTATAACTTGTTAAACAATCATTAATATGTGATGGTGACAGTTTAACATATCGATTGTTCGATCTAATAATAAATAATTTGACATGTGTACTAGCAGAATCACGGTTAATATGAAGTTCACCACCAAATAGTTCATGTTCCAGAGCATTACCAGCATCGTATTTATCTGGATCAGCATAAGTCCTGAAGAATGTTAATTGTGGTGTTTCCTTTTTTGTTGGACTACAATATCGTACAGCATGTGTAATTTCATGCATTAAAAGAATTGCCAAGAAGAATCTAGATGCTTCACCAGAAATAGGACTACCATAACCTAAAACAAATAAAACAATATTTTCTATTGAAAAAAAATAATAATAAAATATTTACTTGTTGTATCAAGATCAAAGACCATTGGATTTATACAAATTGCAGCTTTATTTTCGAATTGTGTTGTAGTTGCATATTCTTTTGTACGATTCGGATTTAATACTGATGGATCAGCTTTTGCCATTGGATGGACGACAGCGATAATCACATTATTTGAAATTAATTTTTCAAGTGTTTGTGTTGATATTGTTGATGGACTGAAGAAAATTTGTGCTTGTTCTAATAGTGTGGAATTAATTGTAATTCGTTCATATGCACCATTTATTATATTTGACCATGCTTGTATGCATCGTTGATTAGATGAAAGAAAATTTGCAAGGAATTGTTTAGATTCAATAAAACGTTCTCGAATAGATTTTCTTTCACTTTCTGGAAAGTAATCATGAATAAGCACTTGATGAAAATTTAAATGAAATTTTCGAGATGTTTCAGGTGATGCTTGTTGATTACTATAAAATAACAAGAGAAAAAAATCATATATTTCATAAAAAAATAAATATTTCATTAAACAAACTTTTGAATAATTTCTGGAGTTTCATCATGTAAAACAATATGTTCATATTCTGTATCATCAAATTTACGTGAATCACTTGATTGACTGTACAATCTTGATTTTTGAATTATACTTGAACTTGTTTGATAATTCTAAATAATTTACAAATAATTTAATTTTGATTTATATTTTATTTTTTCTTCTTTAATATTTACTTTATCAGAATATTCATTGGATGTATGTACTGAAGCACCTTCATCAGATGATTCAGATTTAATATGAGAAGTTTCAAAATCTATTGATGTTTGACCAAATGCATCTTTACCATATAATGAACGTATATCTTTTATTCGATGTAAATCAATACCCATACCAATCTAATAATAAAAAGAAATAAAAAAAAGAAATTAATAAATTTTTTATTAGAGAAAAGAAACTGATAACGCTTCAGAAATAAGAAAAAAAAGAATGGAAATTATAAAACTTGTATACTTCTAATTAATGATCAGAATAATAAATGTTTGAACAATAAAGATGTTAATCATAGTTCATCTTCTCTCGTTTTCTCTGCTTTCTATTAAATGTCTAAAAATAATCTATAACTTAATACTACGATACACAAATAATATTTACATTTTATCAATTTTAATCTTTTATCCTTATCGAATTCTATCTCAAAATTGTAAAAGATAATTAAAATGATTCAACTCTTTAAAAGTTATCTAATCCCAAGTCTATATTAACGGTCCGTAAACGACGGTAAACCGGTAAAAAACGGGATGTTTACGGTGGCCCGACATTTTTTATTGCCGACTATCGGTTAAGCACTCATATACGGATATATTACGGAACGCTTTACAGACCGTGTATCGCACACCATTTACGACACCGTAACAAAACATTGTTTACATGGCGTTTTTAATATGTATCTTATTATCAGATGCTAAAGTAAATCTGACAAGATTCTCGATATAAGATATTCATAAAATTTCATGATTAGAATCTTGCAAGATCGCATCTGATCATACACTCTAAAAAAAATAGGAACTCTACCGAACTCCCAAAAAAGGTTCGGTAGATGACAAAAAGCTTGCAAATGTGTTCAAAGTTTAAAAAAAGAATAAAAGAATACACAGAACCTTTAAAGGATCTTACCGTGTGCCCAGGTGAAGATCCTTTAAAGGTTCTGTGTATTCTTTTATTCTTGTTTTTAAACTTTGAGCACATTTGCAAGCTTTTTGTCATCTACCGAACCTTTTTTGGAGGTTCGGTAAAGTTCCTATTTTTTTAGAATGTACACGACTAAAGTCTTTTTCATCAAACCAATATTTTTGACCACATTACTTTTCTGCATTTAAAGTGCCTAAACTATTCAAAACATTTTAGTTTCAATCATACAACTTTACGAATAGAAGATAAAGTTCGTATATACCGTCTACATTAATATTCATACTCACTAAATTGTTTCACTAACCACAGCAACATCGTTACCTGTGACTATAATAGTAATACGAATAGCAGAGTTTTTGCTTTTATCGAAATGAAAAACATGGTAAATAATAATTATTATTGTCATAAAAACTTTTTCTTCGTCAATATAATTTCGTTAAGATAAACAGGCATATGAACGTAACCTCAGTGTGCTATCTTACTTTTTATATAGATAATTGTACATCATTGTCGATAGCAGAAAGCAATTTATATACATATTTTTTATTATCTTTATATTCAGATACTTCAAACATTTAGTCAACAAGATAAATATCAATCTTGCAAATTAAATTCCTAGTTCTTATTTAGATATTACAACGATGTCGTTGAAAACGTATGAATCATATATATATAAACTTTATTTACTTTTCTTTATTTAAATAATTCAACAAAATCATTAAACAGATAAGTATGAATATTATACGTTTAATATTTTAATTTTTATTCTGTTTTACTTAGATATTTGAATTATATCGTTAAATAGGCAAGTATGTATTTTATAGACATAATTCTTCTTTTTTTATTTAGGTATTTTAGCAATATCATCAAATAGGCAAGTGTAAATCTTAAAGAGCAAATTTTTATTTTTTAATTTAGATATTTGAATTATTTCATCGAAAAGGTAACTATGAATTTTATATATTAGATTCTTATGTTTTTAGATCTATTAATAATACCATTGAATAAGACAGTATGAATTTTATATATAAATTTATTTTTATTTAGATACTACAATGAAATTGTTGAGAAGATATGAATTTTATATATAAAGTTTATATTTTTCCATTTAGAAATTTCAATCAAAATTTTGGCTAGGCAAGTATGATTCTAATATATAGGATTGTTATTTTTTTCATGTAGATATTTCAATAATACCGTTATGTAAGTAAGTGTGAATATTATAAATTGAACTCTTATTTTTTTATTTAAATATTTGAATAATATAATCGAATAGACAACTAGAACTTTATATATAAAGGTTATATTTTCTTTTTAGATATTTCAATTTTATCGTCGAATAGGCAAGTATGAATTTAATATATAAAATTTTTATTTTTATTTTTATTTAGATATCTTAATAATATCGTGATACATGTAACTATAAATTTTATATACTAAATTTTTATTTGTTTTTATTTAGATGTGTTTTTCCTAACATCGTCAAAATGCTAACTAAAAGTCAGATGTATAGCTCCAGTGATGTTTGGTAAAATGTGGTGAAAAGCGAGAGAAGGTGATGAAGAACGGTTAGTTAGGGAAGAAAAAAGGTTAGAAATTATAACAGAGCGATGAGATCGATGAAAAACTCCATTAGAACCCCACAGAAGTTTGTATGAGTAATAGAAGATCTTGCGCAATCTTAGAATACGATCATACAAGAATAGTACCTAAGGATTTAAATTGTAGCCGTAAACGGTGAGGAAACGACGAAATACGGTGCGTATTTCTGCACCAGGAAATACGGACCGAGATCGACCCGAATCTATCCTGTATACTGCCGTAAAGATCCCGTTTTGACCACTTTTACGATTCATTTTCAGTCCGAAAAGAACACCGTTTTGATAGGCCTGGGATATTATTAAATATTTCGAAATAAAAAATAATACCTGTATTTGACATGCTGGTAAATTAATATTTGTATTCATTTCTACAAAAGAATGTTCCATTTGTAATCGTAGATTTATTTCACGAAAGAAAAATGTTTCATTATTTGAATTATATAAATATTCAATTGTACCAACACTAAATTTTATTTATTTTAAAACAAGCATTAAAAAAAAATAAAACTAACCCAACATAACCAATTAATTTTGCTAAACGCACAGATCCTTTTTTCATTTGTTCAAGAATTTTTGGTGGCGGTTACATTCTTGATGTGTCTTCAATAGATTTTTCATGTCGTTGTTGAATTGAATAATTATGATTAAATAATGATATTATATGCCCATTCTGATCAGCAATTATTTGTATTTCTAAACATTGACAATTATCTACACATTTCATTAGAAGTATTGGTGAATTTGGAATATCTTTTTTAATCTAAAATTCAAAGAAAAAAATCAAAGAAAAAAAAATGCTAATTAAAATTTACTTGTTGAAAATAGTGTTGAAAATTATGACGATTTGTTGCTGTTTTTATACCTTTTTTTCCACTACGTTTTGATGCTTTAATCATTACTGGAAAACCAATTCGACTAGCAATCTAATAATTTTAAAAAAATTCTATTTGTCAAATAGCAACAATGAAAATGTAATCTTACTTCTACACCTTCTTTTGCATCAATAACACATGCTTTTTCATATATATCTATTGGAATATTAATATTCTCAAGATCTTTTTCATTCCATCCAACTTTAAGATCTAAAAAAAATAAAAGAAAAAATTTAAGACAATACATTAAATTCTTGAATTACTAGATCCACTCCATAATAATGTTGGTAGATCAACATTTTGAGCAATAATTGTCGAAGTTATTTCATCACTTAAGATTAACATAGTCTTTTCTGATGGACCTATTTTCATCATTAAAGAAAAAAAAGTCGTTATAAAATATTTTGGAATAAAAAAATCGAATAAGTTACCAATAAATATTATTTCATGTTGACGAAGTAATTCAGATAATTTCGGATTTTCTAATGGATGATTCCATCCAGTCCAAACAGCTATTTAAAATCGAATATAATTTTCATTTGAAAATACAACAAACAAACCTTGCACACAAAATTGTTTAGCAATTTCAAGAATAAATTCACAATTTGAATAATTCATATGTGACGGACCATCTACAACATCAACATATTCATCAGCATATTGAGTATATTCTAAAATAAACAAAACAAAAATCTTTTCTTTATACATTGAAAATAACATCTAACCAGCATTAGCTTTTCTATCTTCTGGTGTACTCATAACAACAAATTTAATTGTTTTTTCTTGCTGAAACATTTCATAAGACCATTGTCGAATTAAACGCATATATGTAGCAGCTGTAATACCATTATTTGCAATAAGAATCTTCAAAAAAGAAATATTTATTTTTATTGATAAAAAGAAAACAACAAATTTTACTTTATTAATCACATGTGATCCACCTAAGAAGTGACAAAGTTCTTGTAATGTTGTCATATTTGTTGTTTGTAAACTAATTGATTCTATAGCTGATCGCGACGTTGTTCTAAATCATATACATATAAATTATTATTATTTTGTTTAAAAAGCATTACCTTAAACTAAATGATAATGTTTTTGAATGAAGTGTTACATCATCTATTGAATTAACTGATGATAATGAAGGATCATTTGCAAAAGATGATGAAAATTCAGGAGATTCATCTAATAAATTATTAGTATTATCAATACATTGAGAATCATCAATATCAAATTCACCTTTTGAGATTTGTTATGTTGGTTTTGAAGATGATTTTTTTTTCTTCACTACCAGAAGCCATTAAATAAAAAAGAGTTTTTTTTATTTAAAAAAGAAAATCAAAATATCTAAAAGAAAATAATACAATAAAATTTACAATGGTATATATTTATGTACAAATTTCAAGTGAAATACTGCAATAGATCGCTTGTCTATTTCTCATTGTATCATACAGTATTACCTCCGTATATGGACACTCCTCGGTCCGCCCGAGCGCTTTTTGCTGGAAATGAACCTCTTGAATGTGGACACCTCCTTATTCTGGACTGTGAACACTTTTTCGGTCCCAACTGAATGAATAACCTCTCGAAAGTGTACATTTTCTTAAGTTCACCAAACATTTTTTGGTTCAGTCAAAGCTATACACACACATATATGTAGGCACTTATTTGATTTATATGACGGATAGGTTGCAAGAATCAAGCAACCGATAGAGATAAATATGGAGAAAATACAAAAGAAATCAGTCAGAAATAGAATAGAATAGTCGAGATAAAACGATGGGAAAATAGATCAATCAAAAACAGAAGAAAAGAATGAGCGAGACAAATATAAACGGTCACAAAAATAATAATGTATCAACGAAAAAAGAGAGAAAGATTTTATTCATATTCTTTCCTATATTTCTTCTTAGGTCAAATTAGATGAAAATAACCTACATAATGTAAAAGAAAAATATCTTTCATCCATCCATCTTAAATACTTTAAACTGATAAAGGAAAAAATTAAAACCTTTTTTATATATAATATTTCTGAAAATAAGTCATATCCACAAAAAAAAACTAAAGTATTGTTATCTAAAACTAAAAATAAAATTTAAAATAAAAATATGTTCAGATAAAAATATTTTCTTCTTCAGTTCTTTTCAATTGATCAGGTATTATACTAGGTCTTGATCTTGACGATATTCTAATCTAATTAGAAAAGAACTAATAGACTATTTGCTGGTGTCTATCAATATCGATGGATTGATTTTTTGAGCGATCTGTCTGTAGAAAATTCTCCTACTTTAGATTACGTTATCTTCGAGCGACCTCTATCCCCCCTAACGTAATCAGATGTTATCATTGGCTAACCCGTACCTCCCTAAATTGGATAACGTAATACTTGAAATTGAAAGGTCCCCTACTGGTACTACTGGCATTAAATGTTTTTTTGAAATAAACTTCAATTGTGTCACTATTTATAAGAACATTTTACTTCAGATCTCGCATGAAATGCTTCAGTAGCTAATTGAAACAAATTGTCAAACAAAGAAAGTATTATTTCAATTGTTTAATTTGTGGAAGTAATGAACGAACCATTGTTTGAAAAATATTTTATATCCAGTGGTATAACAGTTTTCTAGTATCTGTTAATTTGATCAAATTCTCAGCTCAACTAATTTATTTCCTATTTAATTAAACATGAAAAATCTATTTTCTATTTTTAAATATAAGAAAAATAAGTTAACTATTTGAAACTTCAATTATAGAGGTCGCTACAAGCATACCGGTAAATCAAGGGTTTAATTATTACGTAATATTTATAAAAAAAATAAATTTTTTGAATTAAATTGTTTAAATATATTCTTTTAATAATAAAATTTAGAAAATATACTCTCTTTCTCGTAGAGAAGAGTCTTTCAAGCATAAATTGTTTGTTTGCTTGCTTGCATATATGTTCGCACCTCATTGATTGGTCCAAAAATTAAGTAAAGGAAAAACAAGCGATTTTTTCTTATAAGGGTTCACCGAAGGACAACCGGGATTGAGGAACTCGAATCTGATGTTAGTTTTTTAAAAGGAGGGGGCGTGTAAGAGGACGAAACGGCCCTCTTGTCGGAATTCATCTTTATCCTTCCCATTTCATTATGTTTAGTGCCAGAACTGTATTTCTATCAGATCTCACACTGCACAGCTTTTTATATATGACAAAACCTGTCTTTACACTAAGTTTGCTTTTGTTCAAGACTTCTGCGTCAACCCTATTCATATGGGTAAATCCATCTGTGACAGGTAAGTCTGAGATCGAAGAAGCGAAGATAGTAGGCGAAGCTTTAAAATGTTTGCCCCATATCGTGACGAAACTATTGAGAGCAGATGACGAGTTCGCTCTCTTCATTACCTTCTTCAATCTCAACTTCGTAGTTTGTTGAATAACTTTCAAACAAGTTTGTCTAGTGCCCTGAAAAAAAGTTAAAAGTGATTTACTACGTATCTTATTTGAAATATATTAAACACTGTCTTCTCAAATATTTTTCCAGAAAAATATAGTGATAAGGATGATGAAAAACATTCATTCAGATCATTTCATTAACATAAGTCAGCCATTCTGAAAGAAGCTATCATTGTTTTGAATCAACTATTATTTTGTATCAAAATAACTTCTGCTAATTAATATTGAAAGAAAAAATGTAGTTATATACAACTATAAAGAAACTGATGAAATACTTGTTCTCCGACAAGAAGTATTTTCGCACCTGGTAATCATCTAAAATAACGTTTCAACAACATAAAAGTCATCCTTATACAGTTGTAGTCAAAAGAACTTGCACAAAATTCTTTTTTAATCTTAGAATCTTTTTCCTATGGTTTGAAGTAACTATAAGCATCATTCTTTTTAGAATGACTCTTCGGTAGCTATACTAGATGACCATCATAGAAAATTTTGAGTTTCCTTATCTTTGATGCAAATCTATATAGCAATATAACCCTCTCCCCCAAAAAATCTGCTTGTGTCATTCATTGTAAAACAAATGGTTGGTCTAAGGACTATCTATTATAATAGTACCAGATTATAATAAATTATTGTTAGTCAAAACGTCCAAACGAATAACTGAAATGTGCACCTATAAAGTCAAAAAAAGGTTTATGAATGAGATCATCTTGTAAATCAGAATGTATTGACTGTTATACGTTAAGATACAGTTTTGATGATTTTGTTAAGTTTATCTGCTTGAGAGCCACGTATTCTTTTGCTGTTAGGTATAAGTGATGAAAAGAGTGATATTATTTTAGAAACGTTTCATTATCAAGGGTGTTTATAATGAGAAAAATGACTGAAAACGTATTAGTCATGTCATTAAACAATTCATTAGTGTTAATACATCATAAATACTTCAATACTTATCTGATATCTTTTATGTTCACGTCATAGGCACCTTCGGTCAGTCATAAATTATAATATTGAGAAAATAAAGTCAAGATAAATTGGTGAACTTCATCATTCTTTTGAGTGAAAAGTTAGAAATGTTGAAATTTCCATTGTAAATGATTTTATTATCTGCAAGGAAAAGATCTTTACTTTCTGTTTCTTTTAAAGATGAATAAAAGAAATATCGGATTATGCTGTTTTATAGTACTCTTCGTGGGCTATCAAGCATAATAGAAAACAATTCGAAGAGAACATCTATATAAGATAATATCTGTAGAAAAGGATGTGCAAGTCTTTTCTGACTACAACTGTATATATATATATACTCCTTGAGTCAAGTAAAACGGTTCGATTGAAAACATAAAATAATAATTTTTATAACATAATATATTCATTTCATTATCTAATTATTATCTTTACATAGTTTCATTACAAATAATATATAAAATCTTTTATTATAAAATTTAAACAATATTCCAGTGCGTTCCTTAAACAAGTTTGTTTGTTCTACAAAAATTTATCAATGAAACTTCTTTTAACAAATGATATCGTTTAGTTGTTATTTATTATTATCTTTCTTCAGTATTTATTTACTCATCAAACTCGCATCTAATACATAGTTTACAAACGTTAAAAAGTTACTTTACATAAATTAGAAAATTACTTGATAGTTCGAAAGAAAACATCATTACACAACATTCCGAACATACAATGCAGCCATCATTCCATAATATGTTGGACAAGAAAAAATAAAATCTGTCAATAACCAATTAGAAGATGGATTGAATGGTTGAGATGAATTATCTAATCGATTTTCAATTAATTCATGTTCCATTACACCTTGTATTGTCAATGATCCTACATAACCACAACTAAGAGCATATTTTTCTATCTTTCCTGCCTCATTAATTAATTTTTCATCTAATTCATATAGTTTATTTTCAGAATTTGATCGTTCTCCAGTTATCCAATCGTGAATAATTCTATCAAATCGTTCCGAATATTCAGTACCACTTTGTGGAAATCTTGAAAAACATGATGGATCGGGTTGATAAATCGTTGGTAATGATGAAGACCATGCATGTGTATGAGCTTGATCACCACTTATAACTAGAAGAATTCGCTGAGATGATTTATTACACCATGATCGAATTAATTGACCAAATTTTATTAGAAAAGGACCTTGCTCTTTAAGATAAGCTTCTTTTTCTTCATCTAAAAATTTTTCAACATATGAGATTTATTTCTGAATATGTCTAGAAATCCGGAAAATGAAAATTTGGGAAAATAGTCTTGTTGTAATGATATATCATCGTCTGTTGTTTCTACTTTTTTGTGTCCTTTTTTTACGATGAACACCACTTATCCAATACACTCCTTCGTGAAAGCATTGGTGATGCAGAAACAAATCGACAATTTGAGCACTCACTTCTACAATGATAACATCAGTTATGTTGAGCTTCTCGACAGATTCTTACTACTTATGGATTCAAAGAAATAAAGTTCTTATCAGATTGTCTGTCATGTCTTCACTCTTTCTACTTGTTGTCTCTTCTACAATTAAGAAATTCGGAATAAAATTTTTCCTGATTTTTTTCATCTCCAGATTTTTCTTTCTCCAGATTTCTTGACAACACCTTATTTCTGAATACAAATCATCATACTTGTTGTGCCTTTTGCTGGTTGTGCAATAATAATCAGCTTAGGTCGTGATTGAATTGAAATATGTTTAAGTGTAGAAGTATGTATTTCTTCTTTCGAAGCTAATTTATGTAAAGCAAAATACAATGGTACAACTTCACCCCATCTTAATGGTACATTTAAACCACAAAAAGATAACATTCCTTCAACTCTTGGCATTCTTTCTTTCAAATATAAATATAAATCTTGACTCATTTCACCATCTAAATTTACATCAATACTATAGTCCATCCATTGATTATTCCATTCACCAGTTCCATTTGCTTTACTATTTAATACACCTGGTTGATAAATATTTATAGCTTGATGAAGATTAATTCCATGTGGAGTTAGAAGAATAATAAGATCAGGATTTAATTCAGCTATTCTTTCACTTATTTTCATACAAGATAAATGAAGTGATTTAGCACCATCTGGAAGATTTTCTCGATCTGGATCTAAAATCATTGTTCCATGAGGAAGATAAGCAATTCCTATCAAACCATTAGGACTAGAATCTGATTCTGTCATATCGTATTAAATAATAGATTTCTTTTCTGAAAAACAGAAAAATTAGGCAATTTCTATTGATAAGAAAATATTTTCTTACAATCACAAAAGGTTTATTTATCTATATATTTTATCAATATCAAATATTTATTCATCATCATTATTTTGGATCTATTCAGATTTGATTAGTTAATTTCAACACAATTCGAAATGATTGTTGTTGAGATAAAAGTAGATGTCATTCATTTACACCTTTGTACTTATTATCTAACTTTGAAAATGTTGAAACTCTAAAATATATCGTCTATTCACATCATATTGATCTATTTGTTATATCTTTTGATGTAGTGGCAATCAATTAATGAAATCAATTCGAAGAAAAAAGAATAGAAGTTAGTTGTTTAATTTGAATAGCTAATTTTACTTCATAGAAAATTTCTTTGATTGGAGCTAAATTAGGAGAATTTAAAATTAATAAATTTTTCGTGATATATAAACAATTCAATCCTGTATTGAAGTCATAAGATATTCTTGTGCTTTCTTGATCAATATGCCATTCTCAATGCATCTTCGCAATTCAGTAAATTTTTTTCTCAAAAATTTTCTAATAATTTCAAGAAATATTAATATTCTAGTGTCTTCTTCCAGCGGAAACATCTGTTCTTTCTTCTGACCAATCTCAATCACTTTCATCTATAAAATTATTTCTTCGCCATTATTTTTCAAAAAAACAACGTTCAACAATTACTCAACATCAGCAACAACAATCAACTCGAAGATTTCAACGTATAAAAGGGTACGTTATCATTTTTTACATTCTTATAATATTAACTATTTACAAATTAGATCAAATATTGTTCGAGAAATTAATTCAAATCATAAATTTCATTCAAAATCAGAAAAAATTAATAATTATGATATGACTATATTACATGATGATGAACTTGATAATACACAATTGGCTAAACGTCGTCGTCATAAAAAGAAAATTCCTTCTTGGGCAAATAGTAAAATTTTTATCCTTATTTTTTAAATAATACTTTTTCATTTATTTATATAGAAGATCAACTTCAACTAGCTGTTATAAATCAAGTTTATTTTCAAGATAAAAATCCTGAAGATATATTTGGTAGTGTTTGTATAGATGATGTTCTACGTATGTTTAATTCAATTGAAATTAAAAACAATGAATCAAAAACTTCAATGGTTGTTTCACGTTATTTTGTGTAATATTCAAAGTTTTATTTGATTTTCTTAAATTGTAGTTTCATCTATTTAATATCGAAAAATAAAAATCAAAAATATTCTATAGTTTATTGACGAAATAACTTAAAATTTTTCTTTTCAATTTTTATAATAAAATCATCTATTCTTATATTATAAATTACAAAGAT
>JAJEKB010018387.1:0-19279 GCA_022393335.1 Macrotrachela quadricornifera
CGTCTATCATCAGGTCGTATCGTTGCAAGTTATGAATATTTCACTCTTCCTGGATATACATCTTTACCAAATGTATCAGTTTATATTAGTGATGATAATGGTCAATCATGGTCATTTAGTTCAAATATAACCCATAGTTATTTTACAACATTATTTGTCTATAATAATATGATATATGCTCTTGGTATCGATCCAGATTCAAATGGATATACTGTAATTCATCGGAGTAGTGATAGTGGTATAACATGGAATTATAATGGAAGTGATAATGGTGTTATTTTATTTCGTGAAAAATTTGCAGGTGGTGTTACACCAGTTGTTATTGCTAATAAAGTTATATATCATGCTACAGAATATTGGCCATTACCATCTCGATTTCCTCAAGATTATCAAGCAGCAATTATGAGTTGTGATTTATCGAAATTTAATTTAACAGAAGAAGATGATCCTATAATGAATCCTAAAAATTGGAAAATAACTCCACCATTTCTATTTGATCATAAATAGATACCAAAATCATATCCAAATTTAACAGCACCTGGATTTCTAGAAGGTAATGCTGTTATTGTACCAAAACCATCAGGAAAAGAATTACGTGTATTAAATATAATTAGATTTAATTCCTTACCTCTATCCAATCTTGCTATTATTTTAGAATTAAATCAAATTACAAATACACTTTCATTTGTTTCAATAATTAATTTTCCTGGTGGAATGACAAAATTTGTTATTCGATATGATCCAGTTACTGAAACATATTTTTCATTAGTTAATCCAGTAACATCACCTAATCATCCAACTCAACGTAATATATTAAGTTTATCTTATACAAAAGATTTAATTAATTTAAGTGAATGGAATGTTCTTATTGATCGTCTTTTGTATGATGATACTGGTTTATCGATTGATGATAGTTATCATTATACTGGTTTTCATTATGTTGATTGGCAATTTGATCGAATATCATCATTTAAAAATCA
Organism: Macrotrachela quadricornifera; assembly: GCA_022393335.1. NCBI lineage: Eukaryota > Metazoa > Rotifera > Eurotatoria > Philodinida > Philodinidae > Macrotrachela > Macrotrachela quadricornifera. The sequence goes on from JAJEKB010018387.1 coordinate 981, forward strand.
ATCAAGTTGTATTGAATGGAATTGTGATGGTGGTCCTGATTTAATTTTCCCTAGACTGAAAGGATAGGGTCTAGAAACGGGAATTCATCTTACTGCGTGTATTGCTTTTGTCGGTAACAAGGCACAAATGATCATTTTTTTGGTACAAACGACCATTTTTTTGACACCAGTGACCATGTTTTTGGCACAAACGGCCACTTTTTTGGTACCAATGACCACGTAACTATGGCACGAATGACCTCGTAACTATGGCACGAATAACCACGTAACTATGGCACGAATGACCTCGTAACTATGGCACGAATGACCACGTATCTGTACTATTAAAAAATGATAATGAAAGTACAGCAACAATCAGCAGTTAACTACAATAAACGAAACATATCATTTTGATACAGCTGATTATTCTGAAGCTGCGTACATTAAAAAAATGATAAATAGATAATAATGTTTGAATTAGGTAACAAGTAAAAATTTTCAGGGCATGAGAAGCATTTTTACGAAGATGTATATTTTACGGTGGATCGATTATTTATCTGCGCATTCTATTTAAATCGTATATGTTTACTAATGGGTACAGAATATTTGCGAAAATATAATTTTCATTCGTTAATATCGTGTTATTTAAATAGTATAATATTAATTTATTTATATTAAAAAGGTGCTAAGTTAAATATTTGAAATATTTCATAGTAATATCTATATTATTATTTTATTGAATAAATATAAGTCAGAATGTAACGCCAATTTTATTCTTGATATGGAGAAGATGAAAGTAATATTAATATCAATAAAAAAAATAGAATGTTCGTATACACAGAATCTTATTAACACTTCGAAAAAAATGTTGATCTATTTTTTATATAATATGTCATTCTTCACCATCAACAAATATTATTAGTACATATATGAAAAGATTAACGATATATCCGAACGTCATGTGCGACAATTAAGAAAAGCAATGTCAAGGAAAAAGATCTTCAAAGAGTACGCATTTATAATCCGATGATTTTAAAACTTTAGGAAATTGTATTATTGTAAAATATATTTATTTAATGTGTCAGTTTAGTTTTCTCTTATAGTAATATAGATAATATAGTTCAAAATTAGTTTCAATGTGTAATTATAGAGATATTTGGTGTTGCGTTAAATATTTTGAATCAAAATTTGATGCTAACGAACTAGTGTATGGGAACATATGCATTCATTAACATTCAGTCTCTTGAATAACGTAAATTCAGAAGAAGAGTATGTAAAGATAATAAACAAATCAGGAAAGGAATTATCTGCAGAGAATAAATATCAATCGGTTTTATATTCTGAAATGAATGATATTATTTTGATGTTATCGAAATGTCAGCGAATCTGACGCATTAACACATTTATCGATACTTTATTCGTCTTAATATTGTAAGTGGCTATGCGATAAATCGTACATGATAAATCTACTAATGTAGTGTCTGACTGTTTTTAATTATTTTAATGAGTAAAATATTTACAGTGACTATAAAAAATATTGGACTAATCTCTCCATAAGAATAAAGATAGTATAAAAATAAAAAAAGATGGTACTACTAAATGCTAGTTGTTTGGGAATGTAGACTTCAGTTTATATATTACTTCTAGTTTATAAACTAATAATGATTGAAATAAATGTCTGTTAAACATGTGTCAGATTTGCGAAAAGTATTTAATTTTAAATATATAAACATACTTTTATGTATAGCTGTAATTTTAAGATGATGTGTTAATTAGTTTATGACGAACTAAGATGTATTTTCAGCCGTTTTTTATGGAAAAGAAAATGACCTATTATATAGAAGATAAAATGATTTCATATAAAATCACTGTGATATCTGTTTTTTCTGTAAGTGACATTGATCAACTCTCATTCATATCTAATTACAGTCACATTCAAACGTAAACCGCGACAGTCTAGGGCCAAGTGAATCGAGTTTCGATGAACGTTACTTGTATTTAATTCGTACTGCATATCGTGGTGCTAATACATATCATAATTCAAATCGTATAACATATAAAACATTAGAAAATTATCGTCAATTAATCAAAGAACATCAGGAAAAAATTTTATGATAATCGTAAAAGTAAAAACTAATTATTATAATAGCAATACTTTTTTATTAATTAAATGACAGATTTATTTATCCTTAAATAAAGAAAACAACAATACAGGATTGCAAAATCCTAATTTAGAAAACTAGAAGTTGACGAAGAAAAAGTCAGTAGTTGACCAGCAAATCCTTATTTGAAATCAGACAGATAATTCAGGAGATTTTTGTTAAAATTAGAAAACTTTGGATTGTTGTTTCTCAAAAAAAATTAAAATCTTTTTTCTAGTAATAGGTTAAAATTTTCTCCTGATGAGTTAATTGCAGCATGTTTTCTATGTAATACTATATATAAAAAAAATTAAAAGTAATTATATCGGGTGTGCCAGATTAAATGAACCTTTCAGTATTTTACATTTTTCTTATCTATAAGTTAGCATAGGAAGAAATATTTTTTTTATAGAAAGACTCCTTGTCAAATTCTCTATAAAACGTAGATATTTTTTTATTTTAAAACGTCTCCATTATTTTGAGACAGGTGATACAATCGATTGGTCCAAGAATTATAACATCTTTCTGAATTTTTTTCACCGCTTTTTTTAATTCTTGAATCATTATTGCTTTAGATGTCACTTTATTCCAGTTGATGAGCTTTGTAAATTCATCCCGAATACAATACCCAGTCAAACGTAGAAGTCTGAAAAACGCATGTAAATGCAGTATTATCGTTATATGTACACGCATGCATCATTATGATATATCATGCGTGTAGACGCGTCACACAGTTTACTATATTCGCGGTTGCATGCATGAAAGTTTGTGCATCTGCACGCTCTGTATATTCCCTTCCGAGGACGTGCATGACAATATTGTAATAATCCAAAAATGAAATACATATTGCGAACATGCATGAACACGCAGAAGTATTTTTCCAGAGATAAGATTCGAACATACTTACTTTATTTTATAAGACAAGCTGTTGCACCATTCAACCATTTACTTACATTAGAAAATACAATCAAAAATGAGTTTATAATGATCATCCGATAAGTGCTATTTATACATGTGCATAAAATCTAACTAAGGGGGAAAAATAGATTTTTTATGATTAAAATCAAAATTAAATAAAAAAAAATCAGTTTAATCAAAATAAAATTAATTTAACTAAGAATATCAGAAGAAAAAATGTATCATCAAATTTTTAATCTCTGCTGTTCAAAATATCAATGAGCCTTATTCCCACTTTGCTTGTTGGCCACAGATACAGTCAAAATTGGCCACAAACGTATATGTTTGTTGCTAAGACCGACTTCCTTCTTTTTTTATCTATTTATCACTTACTTTCTTTGTCTCTTCTCTCTTGCCTAGGCAAGAGAGAAGAGACAGAGAAAGTAAGTGATAAATAGATAAAAAAAGAAGGAAGCCGGTCTTAGCAACAAACATATACGTTTGTGGCCAATTTTGACTGTATCTGTGGCCAACAAGCAAAGTGGGAATAAGGCTCATTGTTGAGTCGGATAAAGCACGATTAGTTCCTCGCAGGCACTGTGATAAGCGAGTATTCCATTATTTTTTCGAAGAACAAGCGATCGTCGAGCCTGATTTAGTTTTGATTGAAATCTAATAAATGGAAAAAAGTTTTTAATAAAATTTAATTGAAAAAATACGGAGATATTGAACAAGAAGAGGATAGAATACACACCATTTTGCTATTTTTTGCGGCCCCAATCTTTAGGAGCAATTGCCATCAGGCGAACCCTTTCATCAACACCACTATCAGTATATAACTTTTTTAAACCACTCAAAAGTTCGTTCGACTCATATATTGTTAGTTCATGAGGATTTGGATCATTCGAAAGTTGAGATTTCCCATCCAATACATCGCATAATCGATTTAGTTTTCGATAAACTTCATCAACTTTGGTTCGAATGGGTGATACTGCTGATCTAAATACAATCGTCATTTTAGAAAATTCGAATTGAGTTTACAAACTAACCTGTTATGAATCGGATCTATGTTCAGTAATTCGAATATAGCTGATAATTCCTCCATTGCTTTGTCTTTCTTACGCTCGAGTTCATAGAAAACTTGATCTGTCTCTTTGTTCATCGATTCGAGATCAGTTGTGTCCTCATGCATATGTGGTGATTTATCATCATTGTCATCTGATTCAGCTATAATACCACTATCCATATGAGGATTTTGTCGCTCTTCTTCCTTGAATTCATTGACATCCATATCGACAGCAACATTATCAACATCATCATCATCATCATCATTTTTATTTTGATTGATCGAAGAATTTTCTGTCATGAATTCTTCACCACTTGAACTTTCATCGTCGTTGACTTCCATTGGTTGATGAGTCATCATTTTCTTCGATTCAAATGTATGGCATCTTCGACATAACCAACGAATTCGATTGTGAGCCACATCATATTGAGAAATCACAATAGTTCAAAAGCTGTAAAGACACAGCCTTGATTCCTTTTGGCACAAGTGTAGATTTTCCATGCTTTATTGAATGTTCACAATATTTTTGTCTTGGCATCAAGATAAAATGTTGGAAAAAAAATAGGTACTACTGAGCACTCAATATCTTTACTAATATTCAATGATTCATCCCGTAATCTTATTCGTTTAAGATCAGAACATTTTTAGTAATACATCACATTTTAAATCTAAAGATGTCCTTACACAGAAATGGGAAATCTATCATTTTGATAATACTGTCCTTTTCGACTGCGTTCTCTTTCTTTTGTGAGACCGCTTTACGACAAACCTTCCTAGTGATATGAGCAAAGTAATCAGTTCAACATCATTTCGAGAGGATAGTATCATCAAAATTCTCGTACTCTACAAAGAAAATAAGACAAGATTTCTTCGAATTAATTGAATCTAATTCACATTCACGAAATAGGACTATTATTATATACATAGAAAATGACTTACCATATATGACTTTCAATAAGACCAGTCTGAGTACTATCAGAAAACATGTTTCTAGACTTGTTTGATATTTATGAGTACTAAAAAATTTCGAAAAAAGAGCTTTTGATGAAGTTCTAGACGTTTTTCTGTCATTTTTTGTATATATGAAAAAACGCTGTAGGTGTACCTAAAAAACGCTAAAAACTCGGGGTTTTTCCCAGATAGGACCCAATTTTTTTTCCACCAAAAGTGTTTTCTAACAAAGATCGCATGTTTGAACCGGGAAAAAATCGAAAAAAAACCTGTTCAAAAAAGTGGATGGGTCCTCATGGATTCACCCTATAATATTTAGTCGACGCGTTTCTGTCTTTAGATGTTTCACACATTGAACACCGCTTTCCGTTTTCCTTGTGCAGAATCTTCATTTTTTGATTCTTATGAATTTCTTCTTGTTACAGAATGACTAATAATAGCTGAAGCATTTTGAATGTCTTTATGCAGGAATTTTGAGGTTTTTGAACGAAAATCCAACAGAGGTGTCACCAGACTAACGAGGGAACATGTTGACATGTTCAAGCATTTTAGAGCCCATCTTTTGACTACAAATGGACCTCGATAAGGCATGAAAAGGATTCATTCCCTTGTCCCTTTTTTCTCGAGTTATGACCATTTTACTTGTTTTTCGGCTTACTTCAACGTATTTCAAAAAAATTTGAATTATGCATTTTCGACTTGAAAATTTGCCCATCTATAGGTCTCATTGGCATTAGATTGTTCTACAATTTTCAGCTCAAGGTGATGTTTTCTTCAAGTGATAATGAATTTTCAAGCCAAAGCAGTTTTTTTCGAATAGTTGCAAAAATAAAGGATATTTTAAGGTTCGATTCTCTGGAGAAGGAGCCGTTGGTTCAGACTGAGACTTGTAGAACAATCTAGTGCAGATGAGATCTAATTATGGGGAAAATTTCAGGTCGAAAATACATGATTCAAATTGTTTCGGAATACGTTGCAGTAAGCCGAAAAAACAAGTAAAATGGTCATAACTCGAGAAAAAAGGGACAAGGGAATGAATCCTTTTCAGGCTTTTCATGCCTAATCGAGGTCTACTTGTAGCCAAAAGATGGGCACTAAAACGCTTGAACATGTAAATATGTTCCCTTGTAAGTTCGAGTTCTTCTAAAAATAATCGCCTCTAATATCTCTTATTTCAATTTCATTCTGGATTTTTCGCCTTCCATCAAATAAAAGCATTTATAGCCGCCATATGTATCATACTGTAGAAAATATAAAGCGGTGACCACTTTGTACCTCTTTTTACCTATAAATGACAAGATATAAAGATAGAAATTAAAAATATTTTTTACTATATATTTGTGGCACATCTGATCAACCGTGTCAACAGCTCCCTTGATTTTATTACCATCCAAAACAATAATTGTTTTTCCAACCTAATTGTTCACCTGATTATTATGATGTTTCAAAGAAAGGAATAAGATAGCTTCATTTTTTTTGGTACAAAGGAAACTAAAGTCTCCTTTTGTTCTGATAGATTGATCATTAACTATTAATAATGAAGATTGATGAAAAAAATCTCTTATTTGAACGGATAATTTTACGCCAGACACAGGTCAACAATTTTAGTATGGCGCAGCCTGCAGAACAAGTCTAATATTATATGAACAAATCAATCCAGGATAAATTCTCAAAACTTATCTTAGCTTGCTAGATAGAAGACCTCATCGAGAACTTCATTTTGATCCTGATAGAAATAATTAATGATTTATGTAAAAATAAACTTATATCCGTCGTTTTGTATAAGTCAGTCATAATCCCCATACTCTAGTTTTATCCTCCTGCATATAAGACGAAGACTATTTTTAAAATATAAAAATAAATTTTCCACTATAATTTTATTTCATTTCTTCTATTAAAATTTATATTAAAAAATGATTTAACATTGACTAAAACAGAAAAATCTATCAACGATTGTTTCATCTATACGATTGCATAATGTTTAATTCCATATTTTTGTCTTAATTCATGTAATAGTGTATGATTAAAAGGACAACTAATATTTTTACCATTTATAATAAAACCTCCCAACTTCCACTGACGATGTTCATGTACAAAATCCTCTATCCATAAATCTAAACAATCAAAAAATCTATCAGGTGATCTTGTTGTTACTAAAGAACAAAAATCTTTATCTTTTTCACACATTTCTACAAATACTTGTCCATCAGGTGCTAAATTATCTCGAGGATTAACTGGTAATGAAAATCCTTGTAAAATAAGTTGTGCTGCTTGTCGAATTAATTTGATAACTTCATCTTTTTTAATACCATTTGGTCTTTCATTAATTGGATAATAAAGACCTTTGATATAAGGTGTACCACTTGTCATATGTTGTTCAAGATATGAAGCATAAGCTTTTTCTGTATTTTCTAATCCCCATGGTCTCAAACCTCCAAGATTAATCGTTATAGATCCGTCTGATAAAAATGTTTGATACATTTGACCAGTACCTGGACCAGTAATATGAATATCCATTTTTTGTAGAATTTTCAACTGAGCCATAAAATTATTATCGATTAACTCATATAATGGTGATCGAGAATCAGTTGATGTTGCATTGATTTGAATTAAACTAAGATTTTGAGTTTTAACTTGATTATAATAAAGATAAGAAACATGAATTAATGGCCATTCTAATTTAATTGTATTTTCATTTTTAGTTTTATTCAAATAAAAATTGGTATAATTATTTATTTCATTAATTGCATCATTAATTTGTTTTTTATCATCATTTGTAAAACGTTTATTATCAATAACATATGCTAAAAGAAGATCATGAGGAGTTCGACGTTCAGATGAAGATTTTTGTCGAATAATTGAATGAATAAAACCATGTTGTTGATACATTCTATCACGAAAAAGTCTTGAACCATCTAATTCAACACCTCCAGGTAATTGTAAATTAGGTTGTGTACAACGTTGACAGAAAGTTCCACTACCCATAACTAGTTCTTCAAACATAAACCATTTTCCATTTGACATTTTATTTAAAACACTTTGTTTAAGAAAACCAAGACCACCAAAACGATTAAAAATATCTTCACTCCAACAGTCATTACATTCATCTACTCTAGCTAGAATACGAAAAGGATGAAGATGTCTTGGAGAAAACCGAATAAGTGCAACATAAGCTGGATAAAATCCATCAAAAAGTGCATGACCTATATTATAATGCCACGGTTGTCCAAAATAAAGTGTGACAGATGGAATTATCTTTGGATTAATATTAATACGAACAAATTTTTCAAGGTCAGAATATGAATCAAATACATATTTATTTGGTGCAACAGGCCATAAGTAGAAAGCATCTGTTCGTACAGAAAATATTGGTAAATCTCTTCCTTTTACTGTTAAAATCATAAATGTACTATTAATATAATACAAATTTTTAAATAAGCAAGATTGATTATATAAAGAACCAATACATTGAATAATTGTTTCTAATGTTTTATTATGATAAATAAACACTGAATTTGTGAACGGTAAAATATGTTTGTTGATCTCATCTGGCAATGAATGTAAGAAAATTGTACTATTCAAAATACTTTTGTCATTCAATGTATATGGAGTTTTTAAAACACTGTTTTCTTTTTTTAGAAATATATTCTGTACAATAATTATAAAAATAATTGTCAGAAAGCTAAGTAATAGAATACGAAATAATGGACGGATAAGTAGTCTTTTTATATTTGTCAACATGATTGATAATAACCTGAAATAATGAAAAGAAAGAGAAAATCAAGCGAATAATAATTAAAAGTGAAATATTTTAATAACTGATTTCTTCACCTATATTTGTGCAACGTTTCAGTCAATGGTTTATTTACAAATAAAAGACCGATGACAACAACACTGAGATGTCAATTGGTAGGTAAAGCGTTGATATATCACATATTAAAAAAGAATAAAATCGTTAATATGACAGAAAGGAAAAAAATCGATAAAAGAAATTGTATAAACTTCTCATTTATGGCATTTGTGTATCGACTACGCGATGCAAATAAAAGTTTATTACATGAGAAAAGTAAAATTCTCATACTAAATAGAAAAGCAATAAAGCAGACCGTCTGATAAGGTTATAAATCTACCACTCTCATAGATTTCACTTTCAATAGGATAGAAAGATAGAGCATGAAATACTGCGCCTTCCTGTGTATTTATTTTATTTTTTGTTAAATGCAAAAAAAAACTCCAAGGACTAAATATGCTTGAGGGTCTATTACTTTTGAATGATTCAGAGGATAATAATGGTACTTATAATTTTTTCTTTTGTAAATCCAATATGAAAACTTATAACGTAGATCGACGTAGTTCTTCATGCTCTACAAAATGATAAGGGGATTATGTTTATCTTTTATGGTACTCTTAAATAATATAGGACCAACTGCATACAATAGATATCATTGTCATTTTACATGAATACCTTTGCAGGATACTATTCGACTTGAAAGTCAAATTAGTACTAAATATCTTCATTATCAAAAACTGTGCTATCTCATGCTCTATCAATCTATATCGTTTTGAGAAAAATCTATTCTATTCTAACGAGAGAACCTTCCTAACTGTCAAATCGCTTTACAGTTCAAACAATATATATAAGGTAGACCCCAATGAAGTATGAAAAATCCCAAACTATAGAGTACCCATAGGCTTTCTGTTCGGAGTTATGGGCATTTTACTGTAATTTTAGCCTATGGCATGCAATATACCCAAAAATTGAATGACGACACTTCGATCTGAGATTTCAGCCATAGATAGGTCTCAGTATGAGTGGGATATCCTCAAAGTTTCAGCGCAAAAGACCTTGTCCTTCTCGAGATATTAATCTCCCAAACAATACAAAATTCTAGCATTGTGACTGGTTTTTTAGGAGTTTGAGAGACTATCCATGAGGTCATCGAGAAATCGAAGCACTCGTGGAAAAATTTTTTTTTGATTTTTTTCTTTTCATCTTGTTCAGCATTGTCAAAAACTCCCAAATCCAAATTTTCAGCGCATTTGGCCAAGCTAGTAAAAAGTTAGCTCAATTTCACTGTTGAACGCTCACGATGATATTTGAAAAATATCATCAAAAATCATTTGTACAAAGCGGAGACTTTTTCGATAACGTCAAGTTAGCGAAGTTTTTCGTGTAATATACCAAAAGATAGAGCATCGAAAGCTGAACAAAATTATCTATTTACATATTATATTTCCATGGACTAACGCAGAGTTATTTGTCAAATACTGTTCATGACTGAGTATTTTTCGAGTGAAAAAGATGTCGATTTTTTACAGTATATTGGCCACCATTCAATCATTTTATGAGTGTCCAAACTGAATTTGGGATATGTTGTACAACTTTTTCTCCTCTACAGAATGGTTATAAAAAAGTTTAAAAAAAAGTTTTTCATCAAGCCGAAAAGTGGCAAACATAAGTCTTATACATCTTGGTTTTTGATGGTTTTTCAAGAAAAATCAAACGTTTTTGGCGATTTTCATTGTCATGGCATAATTGTATAGCAAAATAAATATGTTATTCGCAATCGGCATTAAAAACTGCATCGAAGCATATATAATCTGAAAAAAAAAATTTCTACTCTAAACTGACCTGATGGGACCACAGTAAAAAATATAAAAAAAAGAGACCTGTAGGGAACCACAGGTGAATTTTTATGGAAAAATTTTTCTTTTAAAATATATGTGATTCTATGCAGTTTTTAATTCCGATTGCGACTAACATATTTATTTTGCTATACAATTATGTCATGACAATGAAAATCGCTAAAAATGTTTGATTTTCTTGAAAAACCATCAAAAACCAAGATGTATAAGACTTATGTTTGCCACTTTTCGGCTTGATGAAAAACTTTTTTTTAAACTTTTTTATAACCATTCTGTAGAGGAGAAAAAGTTGTACAACATATCCCAAATTCAGTTTGGACACTCATAAAATGATTGAATGGTGGCCAATATACTGTAAAAAATCGACATATTTTTCACTCGAAAAATGATCAGTCATGAACAGTATTTGGCAAATAACTCTGCGTTAGTCCATGGAAATATAATATGTAAATAGACAATTTTGTTCAGCTTTCGATGCTCTATCTTTTGGTATATTACACGAAAAACTTCGCTAACTAGACGTTATCGAAAAAGTCTCCGCTTTGTACAAATGATTTTTGATGATATTTTTCAAATATCATCGTGAGTGCTCAACAGTGAAATTGAGCTAACTTTTCACTAGCTTGACCAAATGCGTTGAAAATTTGGATTTGGGAGTTTTTGACAATGCTGAACAAGATGAAAACAAAAAATCAAAAAAAATTTTTTTCACGAGTGCTTCGATGTATGGTCTGATGCTCGATGGGCTCATAGACGCCCTCTTAAAAGATTGGATGTCTATCAAAACATTATTAACAGTTGTGAAACGACTAGATTGTTATACCTTTATCTGATAAAAGTGGTAAAACTGTCAGTCACAATTTAAAAATATCTTTTCCGTATTTCTCTTCTTCGACACGTGAAGACTATCCTGATATTTGACAATGTTCATTACTTTATTTAAACGAATGATCAAAAAGACAATAAACATCGAGAATGCTGTTGTTTTATATTAAATTAGTTTAGATCATTTCTTTAAAGTGAGCATAACAGAATAAATAATTTCCGTTCGTTCGATTGTGTTCTTTTTTATATCTAAAGATACCTGAATTACAGAATATAGATTCGACTATTTTATGAATTACTCTGTGAACGCAGCAATATCCGATTCAATCACAATCAAATCGTCAAGAATAATATTTTTAAGATGTTAAATAATGAACTGTAAATATTGAATCTCTCTCATCTTGATATCAGTCTACATGATTGGACTAAGTTACGATATATTTCTACCCAATTAACGTCGTATAGAAATTCTTTAAAAAATTAACTTATGAAAACTATTAGTGAGAAATCACTTTTCGATTTGGTAAACAATCGATCAGAGTGTTTATTTAATGTGCAACTAAGAAATCTTTTTATTTGCTAAAGATTGCAAAGAGTATTTCCAAAATCAATTTTGGATAAAGTTTCTCAAAAGAAAATGTTCATTAAAAACATGATTTTCTTCGGAAAGTTTTTTTTTTCTTATTTATTTTTCTCCGATTAAATCAAAGATCTATTATTTACAATAAATGAGAGAAGTATGTAAAGAAAGAGAAAATAAATTATTCTTAATCGTTTAAATAGTCAACGTACAAGCAAAGATTGTTTGGTGAAAAAAAAAACACAAGATTGGAAATGTTGTCATTTATTGATTTGAATAATTATTTCATGATTATTTTACTAGTTATTCAACAAGCACTAGGTATGTGGCTATCTATAACAATATTTTTTGTCATTAAAATTAATAAACAAACTCAAGAAAATCTTCATTAGAGTTCAATTTCTTTAATCATTCCAATCGACAATCATCTAGTTGCACTCTATTAACTTAATTATTTGAACAGAAAGCTTACTTGATTTTTTTAATTTCATTCAGAGATAAAATAATTTTCTTATGACATCGAATAATCGTAGAAATAAGTTGAACTTCTTTAAGAATAGATTAATCAAGTGCTTGAGATGAATGAATAATCTTTCTTTTAAATAATTCCATTTTCTATCTAGAATCTAAGTAAAATTCTCATTAATATTCTAGCTGTTTCTTTTAATCAACCAAAATTCTGCCCGAATGCATCATGGAATCCGAATGCTATCACTTTTGCCAACAGAACTCAAATTGGCTCTTTCCCATACAGTATTTTCGTCAATACTAACAATACCGTTTATGTTTCTACTCCAGGAAAAGATCGAATTGCAATATGGTTTGAAGGAAATAATACCATTGCAAAAACAATATCTGGTGCATTGAATAATCCATTCAGTGTTTTTGTTACAAGTGATGGTGATATCTATGTTGATAATGGTAAATCGAATCATCAAGTGAATAAATGGACATCAAACGAGACACTTAGTACACCTGCAATGTATGTTAGTGATGCATGTTATGGTCTTTTTGTCGATATTAATGATAATCTCTATTGTTCCATCTACTATAAAGATCGAGTGATCATGAAATCACTGCGCATTACAACAAACACAACAAGTATTGTTGCTGGAACAGGATGTGGAGGATCAACACCTCATTTGCTGGACGGTCCTTTGGGAATCTTTGTTGATGGTAGTCTCAATTTATATGTTGCAGATTATTTGAACGATAGAATTCAATTTTTTTCACTTGGGCAACAATATGGAATAACGAGAGCTGGCCAGGGAGCGTCAGGAACAATTACACTGTATGGTCCAAGTGGAGTTATTGTTGATAGTGATGGATATTTATTTATTGTGGATCAATGGAATCATCGTGTAGTCGGAGAAGGACCGTATGGATTTCGGTGCTTAATTGCATGTTTAAGATCATGGGTTCCAGCATCATGGGTTTCAGGATCATGGGTTCCAGGATCGTGGGTTTTGGGATCATGGGGTTCATTATCCGATGAATTATCCTATCCAACTAGTCTTAGTTTTGATCGCGACGGAAATATTTTTGTCGTGGATTACGGTAATAGTCGAATTCAAAAATTTGTACTATCAACAAATTCATGTAGTAAGTATGAGAAAAAAATAGTTTTTTATCTTAAAAAAATTCTTCTAAAATTAAATCTTTTCTTTTCATTGAGAATTAGTCGCCATTTTGAAGTAATACTTTCTTAATTGAAATACAATTATCTGGAAATCAATCTATATAATTCTCTTATTTTTGAAAATTGATTTCTTCTCAAAGATCTTCAATACTCTTATTCAGATATATTGATATTAGACAAAAAGGAAGCTTCAGAGCATCAATTATTTCTCCACCGTTATGTTAAAGATTGTGTAAACTGTACCAATATATTTTAAGAAAAAAAATCATTTGTTTTTTACATAGTTACTCTTTGGTAAATGATATACAGACGAATTCACCCATTTCTACTAGCTTTTCTTTGTTTCTCAATAACTTTACAGATTTCAGAATTTTCGAAGTATATGGTGTCAGAAAGAGGTTGGATGATTCTATTGATCTGTATAGATTTCTATGATTGAATTTATATCTTTATAAAAAGCATTCAGAAAACAGGTTAAAAATACTTCTTATTCTATGGAATTTTTAAAGATTTTTTTTGATGTAGTTCTAGAAATTACAAAAAAAGGAATGATCCATTACCTTTTAAGTTAATACAATCAGATAAAAAATTTACTTTTCTATGTCACTATTCATTTTCACTGATATTCGAGTAAATTTCTAGCAAATTTTTAAGAGACACAGTAAATTAAAAAACTATAGTAAAAAAAATGGATCATTTTCTATGTATTTATGTTCTATAAATAGTTGTATATTTCTAAAGGAGAATGTTTTTCAAATTGAAGATGATATGACATATTAAAAAGCCTTTATTTGAATTTGTTTAGATGAAACATCCACATCATCTTATCAAACATCAACATCAACAATGATTAGTGAGATTTCGTTTTTCTTTCATTTTCTAATTAACTGTTTTGATTTATATAGTTCAAACATCGGTTACTGAAATAAATAACACAATTCCATTTTCATCATCACGTATGTAACAGATTTGATTTAGAAATTGAATAATGCACGATGAGAACTTTGAGTTTGCTCTAGATCATTTTTTCGAGCTCTGACTAATATTGACATATAGCATGTCCTAAGGATTGTCCATACTCTAAGAGATGTGTAAGTACCTTCAATACAAAGTTGATGAGCACTTTTTTAAGACTATCACTACCATTTACACGATAAAATTTTGTCCATATTTAATTGAATCAGTTCTTTTTTAATTTAAAAAAAATAATCTTGAGAAATATGTCACATAAGTGATTGTAGAATGCAAACAAAAAACGTCAATGGTATGGAGTTCATAATACTGACAAAAAATAAATTAAATCTACACAACAGAGGTGTTCACGGGGCAAAATGTTCTGTTTTAGACCCGAAACTATAAATGACACAGAACAAGTGCTGAGGATGTGAAAATGGTCCTATTCGATGCAGAATTCTCTGAGCTACACATTCATGTATTTGGGTTGTGACTTTCAATGTTCAACATAGAAGTTATGGCTGCCACGGGGCTACGGGGGAGGTTCCCGTGAGACGTCTCGGGTAAACCTGCCCCGTAGCCCCGTGGCAGCCATAACTTCTATGTTGAACATTGAAAGTCACAACCCAAATACATGAATGTGTAGCTCAGAGAATTCTGCATCGAATAGGACCATTTTCACATCCTCAGCACTTGTTCTGTGTCATTTATTGTTTCGGGTCTAAAACAGAACATTTTGCCCCGTGAACACCTCTGCTACACAAATCATTCAAATCGTTCAAAATAAAAAAAATATCGGATTTAGTTGATTTGAGAATGAAACTATATA
Source organism: Macrotrachela quadricornifera (assembly GCA_022393335.1). Taxonomy (NCBI): domain Eukaryota; kingdom Metazoa; phylum Rotifera; class Eurotatoria; order Philodinida; family Philodinidae; genus Macrotrachela; species Macrotrachela quadricornifera. The sequence continues at coordinate 16,488 of JAJEKB010018387.1, forward strand.
TATTTCTTTTGAGTCAGCGTGAAAATCAAAAATAGATGAGGAATTCAGTTTTATAATAAAAATATTTTCAAACGATTTATCATATTTGACTGTTGAATATCAGAATAGTCAGATGAGAGATTTTTTTCTATTTTATTCTTATTAATAATATCATGATAATTATCACTTCATGAATATATTTTTATAGCTTTTATTTTATTGTTCTTATCTCATACGACTTTCAAAAACTTGAATTCAACAATAGTTGAATAATCAGCACTATCTATAACTAATCATATCTCATATTTTTAATATAAAATGTCGAATAAATCTGTCTGTTCATATCGATTTCTCTTTTTCATCAGATCATCAATCATATTCTATATAGTTTTTATTGTATTCCTCTTTAGACAGATACAAAATACAAGATAGGGTTCTTCTTCTCTTCCTATGATGCATCCATAAAATGCATTTTCATAATTAAAAATGAAAATATAGATTTACTTGAATTTTCCTATACAAAAAATGATCCATTCATATGAGCGAAATGAGTTTAAGTATTAAAAACAGAGATTAATGTCTTTTCTCTTGGCTTGTTTTGTAAGTGCCTCTTTATCGTTCCAGCTATTTCATACAACCAACCAAAACTCGCTGCAAACGCATCATGGATTCCGAAGGCTATCACTTTTGCAACAAGTACCCAAGTTGGTTCTTCACCATACAGTATTTTCGTCAATACTAATAATAGTGTTTATGTTCTCGATCAAACACACAATCGAATTGTAATATGGTTTGAAGGAAATAATTCCATTGCAAAAACAATATCTGGTGGATTGAATAATCCATTCAGTGTTTTTGTTACTAGTAGTGGTGATATTTATGTTGATAATGGTGAATCAAAACGTCAAGTGAATAAATGGATATCAAATGAGACACTTAGTACACCTGCAATGTATGTTAGTGGTGCATGTTATGGTCTTTTTGTCGATATTAATGATAATCTGTATTGTTCTATGTTCGGGCTGCATCAAGTGATCATGAAATCACTGCGCATTGCAACGAATACAATAAGTATTGTTGCTGGAACAGGATGTGGAGGATCAACACCACATTTATTAAACGGTCCTCGAGGAATCTTCGTTGATGGTAATCTCAGCTTATATGTTGCAGATTATTTGAACGATAGAATTCAACTTTTTTCATTTGGGCAACAATATGGAATAACGAGAGCTGGAAATGGAACGTCAGGAACAATTACACTGTATCGTCCAAGTGGAGTTATTATTGATGGTGATGGATATTTATTTATTGTGGATCGATTGAATCATCGTGTGGTCGGAGAAGGACCGTATGGATTTCGGTGTATAGTTGGATGTTCAGGATCCAATGAATTGATGAGACCAACTAGTCTTAGTTTTGATCGTGATGGAAACATTTTTGTCGTGGATCGTGATAATAGTCGAATTCAAAAATTTTTACTATCAACAAATTCATCTGGTGAGTGGAGTCTCACAAATTTTCGATTTATAATAAAAGATCATTTTCAACTGAAAATGAAATAAGTAGATGGTATATAATATCATTAAATGAATTTTATAAGGTGTTTGAACGCATTCAATTAAATCTGTGCTATTTCTATGTACTGTTAAGAATTGCAACAACGTGTTTGACAAGCTACTTTGTACTCACACATTGCCATAATATGCTTTATTTTGTTACATAGAATGATTTTCAGATGCTGGATATTTGATAGTTGTTGTATCAATAGCCGTGTTCTCTGAAAAGTTGTATATTTCCATTCAGAAAGGCAATAATCTTTTTTTACAACTTTTCTAATACAACACAAATTATTTCCAAACACACCGGACATCATTCTTTGTTACAGATTTACTAAAATGGTTTCAGTGGCATCACAAAGCAAAGCGTATGACCTCTCATTACTTTTTCAGTACATCATTGAGCCGAATTCTGATATATGTGACTATGCGCTAAACACTCCTGTTTGGAATACTACCCAACCAAGATATTTTGCTACTAGCAATACGTTCTGTCTCCCCAACTAAGTTATTCCATTGTCTCCACTATCCCTGATGCATAACACTGGCGAGGTCTGTTCAAAGCAATTAAATTCCTGACGAAATGATTCAACCATGATTCACTATTTATCATGATTCGATATACTTATAAAAGCAGAGTATTATTAATCTTTCTTTAGCTACACAAGTAACAACACTACCATTATCATCATCAACGACATCAATATCAACGATTTCAACGACCGCAACAACAACAAACACATCATACGCATCATCATCGACGACGACCTTGACCGCTACAACAACTGCAAAAACAACATCATCCACGACCTCGACGTACACCACAACAACATCGGCGTCATCCACAACTTCGATGGATGCTACGAAAACAGCATCATTATTATCATCGATCTTGACGGATACTACAACAACGATATCATCATCTTCCACGACTTTAAATGATTCAACAACAATACCATCATCTACAACTTCGACGCATACTACACCAGCACCATCATCCTCCACGACCTCCACCGACTCGACAATAACTACTGGTACAACAACATCATTCAAGACCTTGGCGGACACTACTACAACAACCTCATCTTCTCCCACAACTTCAACGTATTCGACAACAATTACTGCAACAACAACATCATTAAAGACCTCAACGGATACTACTACAACAACATCATCGACCATCACGACGAGTACCACAACAGCATCATCTTCTTCAACGGATTCGACAACAACAACTGCAACAACAACATCATCATC
>JAJEKB010018387.1:19289-69704 GCA_022393335.1 Macrotrachela quadricornifera
ACAACAACAACTGCAACAACAACATCATCATCGACCACGACTTCAACCGATTCGATAACAACAACTGCAACAACAATATCATCATCAACCACGACTTCAACCGATTCAACAACAACAACAACATTGTTTACGACATCGACGGATAGTATTAGAATGTCATCGTCATTCACGACAAGTTAGTTGATATGCTATGTGCTCTTTCAGTTTACAGTTGTTCTTTCTAGGTAAATCGTCAGTATTATATTTTTTTGCCGCAGCTTGTCCTAATCGAAGTCAAATTGGAACTTCTTGTAATATCGCAGGTACTCCATGTGAAATGCTTCAACCTTGCATGAATGCTGGGACCTGTACTAATAATGATACATCTCCTATCCGATATACGTGTTTCTGTCCTTCTGGTTTTACAGGTCTAAATTGTGAAATGGACGAGCAACTTTGCAGACCAAGCGCATGTTGGAATAATGGTACCTATCCACTGATTTCTATTAAAATAAACATTTGTTTTTTCTAGGAACATGTAATGAAACATCCAACAGCACATTTTCTTGTGCGTGTCAATTGGGTTGGGCAGGCGCCCGTTGTGAAATGAAAGTGAATTATTGCGACAATGTCACCTGCATGAATGATGGTGTATGTCGACCATTATTTCTTAACTTCACATGTGAATGTCTCACTTCAAGTTATTCTGGTCGTTATTGTGAAAAGACTGCCGCGAAAATGGTTGTCTATCAAGTAGTTTCAAAATCGTTTGCTTATGTTGCAATTATCTTCTTAGTTATTATTGCTTTGTTCTTTATCATCATGGATATTTTGAAGTATGGTTTTGGTATTGATCCAACCAAAGCTGAATTAGAGAAAATCCGAAGACAAAAAAGAATCAATCGAAAAAGACATTGTCCTATGATTCAGCGATTTGTCTATGTCAATCGACCATCAACTACTGAACGAGGAAGTAGTGAATAAAAATAAACTCTTGTCTTTATTGAATATTTCTCGTGTATTCTGTCTTGTGATAAAAAAAACCTGTGTCGCGCAATCCTTGATGAAATTGAAAAATGTGAAACACAATATACCTAGTCTTACTAATTATTTCAAAGCGTTGTTTGACGTATATTCGGATATACTTGACTATTATTCCTTGCTTTACAGCGGCAAATTTCAACAAAAGAATACTCCGAAGATACTTTAATTAGACTTAGTTTATATATGACTTCTGATAGTCCTTGTAGACGCATGTCACCATATGTGACAGATTCCGAACTGTATTTCTCATGCTGTATGACAGGCTCAAAGGGTCATCTATCTCGATCTGTTACGGCTCATAATATTCTGTCGATCACGGTCTGTGGGAAGTGTAAATTTCTACTCCTATATACTTCAACATTCTCTTTCAGATCGTGTTTCACAAAATAAAGCTCAGTTACATAAGAAATGAATTCATGTAGGATCGTTTATATAATGAAAAAGAGTCTTCAGACAAAACAAACCATTGAAATTCTTCAGTGCTAACAAAAAAAAGAAAAGAACATAAGACTCTCACGGAATCTGACATAAATCATTAATGGATTTCCCTTGTAAAATAGATATCTTATTAACGTAGTTTGTTTAAAATGTGTTATTTGAAGTTCCTGATATTTTGATTTGTTGGACAAAAAAAAACGTTTGGAAAAATCATTTCCAAATGCAATTTCAGATAAACTTTCCCCGAAGAATATCTTAATAAAAGACACTGCGTCTATGATTTTCTTCGAAAAGCTTTCTTTGTTTTATTTGTACTAGGTCAATAACCACAAAAGTCATATCTTGACTTAAACAAAGAGTTGTTGATTATTAAACAAACATCAAATAATTATTTACGTACTTGCCTATCCGTATTTCTTTCAGATTTATCTTCGTCATGATATTTTGTTGACTGGTATTCAAATCGTATCTCTCTTGTCATATAGATTTCGAGAATATTTTTTTTTCCTTTCTTTTCTAAATAATTCTTTTGAAAAACATATGGTAAAATCAATGAAATCTCACCTTTAATAGTTTTATTGATACATATGTATTCTAAGAAGTTCTTTTGGATAAGTAAACTTTTATAAATTCGGTAAGTTCTCACAAATTAAACTAATACTTGTTTCATATTATAGAGAAATATTTCTAGACTACAAAGTCATGTTTCCTTCTTAAAGCTAATTATAAAGCTTAACACGGCTTTTATTGGCGTTTCTTTCTATAAATAATATCTTTAAACATTCCTCTATCGTCCATGGAAAAATCAGCTCATTCGGTTAAAATAGAGTGGAGCTATTCAATCTTTCTTACTGCGAGCTACCAATGGCTCACATCGCGCTGAATGTGTTAAGAGAGAATACACGATCAAACCATCCTAAGTCGTTGAAAAAATATTTTGATTTAATTATTTCAAAGAAAAATTCTAGTCAAACCATAATCGAATTGAAAATATTCTGCCATGTGGTTTTTCCTATGAAAAATACAAGCTAAAACACATTGAAAGGATCTATTTAGTTTCCTAAGAAAATTGCTAGCTTAAGAATGTGTTTAATATTTTAGCGTTACATCATCATTCACTTGTTCATTTATATTTGGAAATGTCTCACTTGGTGGAGAACAGTGTATGCCACAAGTTTATTCTATTTAATTGACTAATATGTAGAGTAAAAAACATTATAAGTCAAAAATTTTTTGAAAATTTAGAAATACGCTCTTTCAGCATGACAATATTTTAAACATTTCTAATGCTTGACTATCTCCTAAAATCGCACAACTTCTTTAGAAATCATATATGTAATACTTGAAACTTGAATTCAAGTATTCAAGCATTCGAAGAGGGACCGCGGACGGATGGGGACTGTAAAACCATACAGGACCAGCTGAGGTTGAGGGCGAAATCCTGGAAAAGGCGTAACAATATCACACTTGAAAAGTTGAACACTTTAAGTAATAGTTGAATACTTGAATTCAACTTTCAAGTTTGACACTACTGTTTTTTTCAGGAAAAATTATGCTTTTCACGTAACCAACTACTGAAATCATCAAAATTTTTAGTTTCAAAAGGAACATTTGCGAAAAAAGCATTTATCTTGATTTTGAAAATTCTGGCGGAAATTCACTTTTTTTTAGTGAGGAGGAAGCTTTCAAGATTTCCCACGTAGCTTTTTGTAATAGTCGTACAAATCTATCTAAAACTTTGTCGTAAATAAATTCTCAATTTTAATGAAGTTTCACTTGAAATATGTTCTCTCATCAGTTAAAGAAGCACCAATCTTTTCAAAGTTGGGTGTACACTGTGTTACAGAACTATACATTAAAAGTAAAATGAATTGATAGTGAACTATAGAAACGCTTGGTATGATGTTTGAGCTATATCCAATATTTCTTTTCCGTAGATGTATATACGTCAAGTTTGACGGTAAAGAGAAAAAAAGTGCATGTTTGTATAATGATTTAAGGAGAGAATGATTCAATGGGCGTTGTATAATGATTTACGGAGAAAATGCGTCAATGGGCGTGGTATAATAGTGCATGTTTATACATCCACGCATGAATGATTTAACTACGTTTCTCTCATATGTACAGCAAGCAAATAAATACGACAAATAAAACTTCTTGTTAATAACATTCGTATTTTATTCAACGACTATTAAACAAGTATCAATACAATATGCCTCATCCCTTTCTCGATGCAGCATTAGGTGGTTTTGCTGGATATGAATTCGGACAACATACCGGCTTTGGTAGTCCACTTCTTGACGCAGGATTAGGTGCTTTCGCTGGCTATGAATTCGGAAATAATTTTGGTGGCTTCGGTGGAGGCTTCGGTGATTCATATGGATATGGTGGATATGGTGGATATGGCGGATACGGCGGTGGATTTTGGTAACATGGGCGTCATCATCAGTGTTTCTTTTAAGAGAAAATATCTTTACTCATTGTTCTGTAATTTTTTAACATTATTGTATCTATTTTAATAAACGAGCACGATCTAATACAGACAGTTTCGAACAGCATTACGATAATTATTAATTCAGTAGTGCAAATTGATTGATCAGTCCACTGAACAGATTATAAGCATGTGAATGATGGTCCATTTTTATGAAACTCAACAAGACTTTTGAGGGATGCATCAGCCTCGCTAGGCGTACAGAGCTACTTGCTCATCTTTATCAATAGTTCTGAAGCAGTTCCTTGAGAAACTGCCAAAACAGGCTTCGACGAATTTTGTATATCAATGTGAAAAATGAGAACTTTATTCCATAACCAAACACAAAGAATATAAGCACATCATCATGAAAACACACGAAAACAAAAGGATATATATCCGCTGCTTTCCAGAGCTTCTCATACATGTATCGCATTCCAACACATCCTCTCCCACTTAAAATCGAAGGCGAACAACGAAAAATGTGAGAGGAGTGTAGATGAAAACAACAACATGAGAGAGAAAAGGATGTACTATGGCGAATGGCCATGACAGTCAAAGGACAATTTTGTTGCACTTTACTGTATTTATTCGATGATTTAGATAAGTTTTGCTACAATTGATAATATGAATCACCTCATCCTTTTGTCCACTAGTATTTATTTATAACAGATGAAGTTGAAATGCAGTTAATTCTTGTTGATACAAAGATTCATTCTTTTGAATTTTTATTTCACATTGTTCAAGTTTGACGTTTGAATTCTTGTATGATCTTATTTCGTTTATTTTCACATTGTTTTTCATTATTTTTTACTGTAATACAATCGAATGTTTTTAGTAAATTATGACATAAAATGCGCTGCTAGAACATTGTAAAATCTTTGAAAATTTTTAATTGTTTTTGATCAAGATCGATAAGTCGATTGATCATTTTATGCTGAGACATTCTGGCAGATATATGTCAGACAAAATTGAGATTCGGACAAAATTAAACAGAGTATCAATATTTGATTTTTAATATGCTCAATTATAATAAGATGAAAAAAGAAATTTAATTTTCGGCTTTAATTTGATAATAATTAATCAACACGATAGTTAATCATAACTGATGAATCACAAGAAAATAATTTTGGATTTTACTATATAAAAAAATATTGAATAATAACTATCGAGTATGAAGTCAATCAGTATATTTAGTAAATATTGATGAGATAAAAGAATGGTAGAGTTCGTTAATATTTTCTATTCGAATCTGATAGAATTTAGGAGATTGTAGAGTACGTCAGTGTACTTGATGAAATTTAATTTAGTACGAGAACCTAAAGTTTTTGTCCCAATCAAAAAAAGAACGAAGAACTTTTAAGATTATAATTGTGTTTATTCAAAATCATAGACTCATAGCTTCAATCGCTTGATCAAAAAAACACCTATCTTTACTTACGTCGACAGAAAATAACTACCCGATCAAAAAAGAAGAATGAAGGATTGACCGATTAAGCTCATGTAACGATAGAGGTTAGGTACAAATGAATGCAGTATTTCGCTGTACCAAATTAAAGGATACATAACACTATAAGAGGAAAGCTATTACATAGGCTATCGATAGGTCCTCAAGAACTATTATATGAGAGTACCCACAGATCCTCAAAGACTATTGCAAGAATCATAAGCCTATAAGAAAGTAGGGGATAAAAGGCTAAGACTGTAGAGACATGAGGAATAAAACTAATAGAGTATAAGGAGATAAGGCTGCATAGAATATAAGAAATAAGAAAATAACTGAATGAGACTATGAGGAGTAGCACCACAATAATATAAGGCTACAAGGGTGTAAGAGTACGAGTAAATAAGGATATACGATTTTTCTCTATATATAGAATGCGAACTGTCTGATTGTCTATGACCCAATCATGGCTAAAAGGCAGATGTGAAACTTTACAAGAAAAAAGCATTTGCCTCCTAGCCCTACCTTTGCCTTAAAGAGTATATAATATGAATGTTAATTTTGATTGTTCTTGATATTAGTAGAGGATTCATCAAAATTTCTACGACAAATTGGCAATTATTCCACCAACTTCCATTTACTCTTCAAACATCGACAGAAACTTTGGCATCACCTTTTTATTGACATAGAAAAATAAAAATAACTGTCGTTTGAACGAAAACTAATAAAAATGTCTTTACTTCCATACTCGTTATGAGACAATTAAGTAAGATTCGATTTTTTTATTCTATAGTATTTGTTACAGTTGATTTTCCTTTTGAAACTATTCTAAACATTACAAACAATTCTGCAGAAAAATCTTGCTATCATTCGTTCTGAATATGTTCATCTTTGAAAAATATAAATATTTCTAATTAGTATCTGTAGATTGAAGTTCAATTGGTTAATCAACTCTTGTAGTTTTAAACTAACTTTTCCAGTGTATCAGAAAACATTGATTGCTCAAAAACACGAAACACATGTTCGTCAAAATCGAGATCGATCGAAAGTAACTTTATTTATCTCAAGATCCTACCGAAAATTCAATATATTATTTCTAATTGAAACACTTAAGTTTAGATAAAATAATATTGTTCATGTTCAAATCAGGCACATCTCACGAATAGTAGGATTTTTTTTGCATCTGAAACAAATAAAATAAAATAAAAATAAAAGAAATAATTCGATCTACCCTTCGATAAATTGCTCCTTGCTTATTTTTGCATCGTCATTTAGGCCAAATAAGGCAAATACTTCCGATGCCATCTCTTTCGCATTTTTGGTGGGTGTTGCCTTTTTTCCCAATGACAATAGATAGTTCTAAAATAACCAATAATGATTATTGATACATTCATTGAATTCTACTTGAAAGAAACACTCAAATTAACTTACAATACTTTCAAAGGAATCTGTTATTTCTTGATGATTCAAATATCCATCGCCGGATATATCAAACCTATTCGATAAGAGAGAAATATTTGATTACCATCAAACTATAGTACTCAATCAAACTAACAAACGAAAAAACTCATCGACATGTGCCTCTACAGTATTTGGTCTGATGAAAGCCATTGCCGTAGTAAATTCTTTGAAGTCAATTGTTCCATCTTTATTTTTATCGAATGCAGCAAATGCATTTCTAAATATATATAAAGAAATATTCAAATTATCGAACAACCATCTGAACATACTCGCAAGCCACTTCATCTTTAATATCAAAATCAAACTTATATAAGTTGTAGAGGTGAAGAAACCGTTTTTTGTCCATTCTGCCTGATGGGCAATCCTCCAAGAATACCTATGGTATATTCGAGCAAAAATGGAAGATAATATTTTAAATCACCCATTATCTATCATTACTTTGTAATTTTTCTTAACATCTACAAAAAAACAAACAATGTTCTATGAATATAAAATAAATTCGTTTACTGCTTACCATCGCCACTTAAATTGGAAATCTTTTGTAATTCAGCAATTTCTAGAATCACAACAAATGAGCCCATTATGAAAAATATTTTATCGATCAACAAACCTTCGTCAGTCAGCGATTTTGTATTGGCATTTTTAGCAACAAATCGATTGCCCATGATGAATAGAAATGAAAATCGATAGAAAGAAAAAACGTATCTATATACAAACACAAACAAAAATTGATGAAGAATGAAACAGTAGATTTAAAAAGTTGTCTAAATAACCATTAGAGAATGAAAGAACAGTGTAACAATTTTTAAAATGTCTTCATTTGATTGACTTAAATTATTTTTTTTTTATTCTATTTTCTTTGAAAGAAAAAAATCGATATTTTGTGATGGAGCGAACGACGATCAGTATTCGGTAACTACACATCTAGAGAAGTAGAACAACATTAATTTCTTCTGAGATTTGTGATATAAACAGAATGTTTTACCAAAAGCGAGAGAGAAAAAAACATGATTCAATCATTTACGAATGATTTGCTTAACTGCCATCTGTTCAATTTATTTTCTTTCGGCATGATATTGTAATTATATATATATATGCATTCTTTCACTTTGACTTGTAACAATGAAGAAATATAAATAGAAAAAAATACTTAGCAAATACGTTCGTTTAGGTCACGATGGCCGGAACGTATTGGATTAAAGGAATTATTGAATATTTTCTCTGATGAAATATCAATTTATGAGATACTTAGATATGGATAAGGGCATTTTTACAGTCATCAATCTTCATATATCACATAAACGAAAAGAAAATCAATATAGGAGAGGTCTCATGTATGAATTTACCTAGATTGAGTCACCTCTTTGTAATACTTGAAGAAAATTCTGTAGTTGTATTGAGAACAATATTTTTTAGAATGAAGAAGAAAACAAAAATAATAGAATGGAGAAGAAAAAAACACAAAGAAAGATCAGTATATATCGATAGATCAAAGAAAAAATATGGATGTAAGATAGGTGTTAGCGTCATAGAACGGCATCTGTTGACACTATCACAGTTCGAAAGCAATCGATCAATTTAGTATCGTTTTCTTATGAAAGATATTCTATGCAAAAGAAAATTTGTATTACTTTTATTATTGTGATGATATTTCAGTTTGAATGGTATAGATCATTTTAATACTATAAGATAGTCATCGCTTGTTTAATGTGTTCCGTTTCTTACAGATCGATGATGATCTTAAATGGAAATAGCAGAATAATGACTAGATCTTTTGTTCTTGTTTATAGATTTATAAGATTTATCTATTCATTATCTAAGAAACATTTATCATAAACCATATTTATAGTAATCTTCCTTAATCGGATACAACTGTTCAAAAAATCTTCATATGATTTTCTTAGAAACTTTTCATCTAATCTTAGCTTTGTATAGTGATGTTAATTGTCATATTTTAGTTAGAAGAGATTGAATAAAGTGCAACAGGTGTATTTTTCCTTTTAGATCTTGACAAATTATCTTTTAGAATGTATAGATATCTGGCTAAGGTGAGCAATGATACCCTATTGTATATTATTTTTGATTTTATGTCTTTATTTCTGATTTTAACTAGAATGAGCATAATTCGTTTTGAAAATCTTCAAAATGAACTTAACTATGAAATATTCGAATTTCTTGATGGTTGTCATATATATGAAGCGTTCTTATGGTTAAATGCTCATTTTAATCTTCTTCTTATGTATTTACACGTTTCCTTCGCACTGAATCTTTCATTTATATCAAAATCGGTCTTTAAACACCGTCGCAAATATGTCGTCTCCCTTCATTTATCAAATTCGATTTTACTTGATCTTTTTTTTACATTATTCTCCATTGGTTCATCGTTCGTAGGACTAGAATCGCTTTTTCTCAATGGAGCCAAATCAGATAGACTAGTGGCACAATAGGTGAGGGGTAAAGGTGAGAGGTCAGCATAAGAGAGTGACTGGATGAGACGAAAAACCTTGTCGTCGATAACCTCATACTAAATTAATATAATTCGATACAGAACTGTATGCTGAATCTAATTCAACCATTTTTAGACTCAGCTCAAGTACAGGAGCGAATTCGGGCAGTAAAATCTCGAATCTGATGTTAACTTTACCTACACAATAATGCATAATTTTTGTTGGTATTTTGATATATGGTTAATAAAACATTAACTTTCTCATTTCTAAGTACATGATCAAGAATTTTATCTATTTATTCCCTCAACTGTAGGGAGGGTCATATGAAAAAAAAGGTTTGTATGTATGTGGGTGTCACGGTCAAAAGAACATCGAGGTCTAAAAGGTTAATAGGCACTTATCTTCCACATGCACTTCCTGTAAAGTTTGACCGAAGGTTTTCGAGATCGAGGAATCGAATGGCATTGTTAGTTTTTGAAATTTTTTCTTTCGGCCAAAGTGAGGCTATATGAAAAATACTGATAGGATTTCATGTGTATCTTTGTTTGTGCCAGGTCAAAGCGCGCAAATAAAATAAGCGTAAGATTACAAAACCAATTTTCGCAACCTGGAAAATGATCCATTTAAAGTTTTTCGATGTCACACCTTGAACCAAACACATTTTTTGGCTTCATGTTTTATAGAATCAGATGTTTTCGAGCTCGCTTTCTTCACCAATTAGAGTTTTTCACGTCAGAACTCAATTTCATTAAGGGTTTTTGGTGTTCCGTTTTCAAGCAGTAAAAGTGTTGAAGCTGAAAAATCCATTCAATCACAGATTTTTAATGCTAGGTTTGAGGGCGTATCGGGACTTATTTTTTTGGGATTTATTTCTTCTGCGGGATTTATTGGGATTTATTGAGACTATATACCTGTATTAGTATTTCAGTGCACCCTCACTCTTGCCCCCCCCCCATCCCCCGCACTCGCCCTCACCCACACTTAGTTTCTGCCCTCACCCTCACTTAGTTTTCACCCTCGTCCTCAATAAGAGTTATGTGGAATTTATTTTAAGATGTATGGGAATTTATTAAAAAATCCGAATAAATCCCAAAAAAATATATCCCGATACCTGCTGAAATCTACAGATTCTTACGAATTGGAAACTAATTTGGTTTAATCGTAACATAGTTAGAAGGTTAGTTTGAGAAGAAGATAGGATGAGAGTATTCACTAGTCGTAAGTGACGCCTTGTAGAGACTCTGACAAGCAATTCATCATTCATTTACAAGGTTAATATGATCTCTTCTTGCGTACAACTTTCAACGAAGTCTAGGATGCTTTTAGAAAGATGTATGTCAACTGTAGCCCAAGCGACGAATGTTAGCACTTTATTAAAGGTCCATCAAAATCAAAATTGTTATTTATGATGGAGAAAGTGCGAATGCTTAGTATTTTTCAAATTTGAAAGTGATAGTCTTGCTTTTGGAAATCATAAAATGTGAAAAGTTTGTTCAGATTGAGGTGACTATAGCATCACACTTATTGATAAATTATTTGACAATGATTTTCAAAATAAATAGAATGAGTTCAGTCGAGGGTTAAGCGGGTCACCGTTGACAAGCGTTACTTGTTTATTAATAGCTAATAAGACTATAATCAAATGAAACATAATGAGATCTTTTCAAAGTTTCTCAATGGAGGAAAAAAACTGGTATAATTTAAATGAAGAATTATTAATTGTGATAATCAGTTACAAAAGAAAAAAAGTTCAAGTAATTTTTTTTTCTGTGAATTAATCTCTGCCCATTGCTTGTTCAATAATTTCGAGACATTTCATAACTTTTTCATCTTCATATCGTCGGGAGATAACTTGTAATCCAATAGGTGAATTAGCATATAATTCTGGTGATTTATAAAGTTGATAATTTTCCTGATCATGTATATTTCTTGGTTGATAATTTATTTCTACTTGATCTTGAATAAGATCTACAGTTGTAACAGGAAAAATCACAGATGGATAATCTAAAAGATTCCATATGGATGTATAACCCCACCATTTAGCTGTACCATGTTGAGGAGCTGCTGATGGAGCTGCAGGTGCAAGAATACAATCAATAGAGCAGTTGAATAAATTTTCTCTTTCATTCCATGTATTTGCATATAAAATACGATATATTTCTCTGTCTATAATTAATTTATTCTTATCCATCTCGTTTCGTTTCTTTACTTGTGGTTGATTTAGTAGCCAATCAGTTAATGGTAATGCTTGTTCATTACCTTCTTTCAATAACATTCGTTCTTCTTCAGCTCCATTAGAATAATAAAGTGCACTTATTATATCCCAACCTCTTTGATGATCGATTGGTTCCCAATCAATAATACGAATTCCTGATTTTTTCAATTGTTCTACTGTTTCTTGAAGAGCTCGAGTAACAGGTGGATGAGGATGTACAACACCATCATTCCACATGACAGCAATGGTTAGATCTTTTGAATTTAAATTAATTGATCTCCAAGGAATGGGTACAATAGATGGTTCTTTTAACCATGGTTTTGTATCAAGTATTGTTTTCATAAATAGATTTATATCTTCTCTTCCTCGAGTTAGTGGACCAAATACACCAATGATACTTTCACTTCCCATTTGAGCTACCATTAAACCTTGTATTGGAATTCGAAACGTTGTTGGTTTTAATCCATAAACACCATTATTATTAGCTGGAGAACGAATACTTCCACCAATATCAGTTCCTACACCCATTACACTACCTTTAAGACCAAAAAGTGCGCCTTCTCCGCCGCTACTACCCCCAGAAGTTAAAGTTCTATTAAATGGATTGACAGTTGTACCATATACAGGACTGCTACATTCTAACCACATAAGGCTTTGTGGTTGGGTAGTACGAATATAAAAAATAGCACCAGCTTCATAAAGAATCTTCGCAATAAGAGCATCATCTTCACTAATATTATCAATCCATTTCATCCATCCTGCACTGTTTCGTCGTCCTTTCAAAGCTACCATATCCTTTAGAGAAATCGGTAAACCATGAAGTGGTCCTATAGGTCCACCTCGTTTTTGAAATTCTTCATCCAAATATTTTGCTCTATCTAATGCTTCTTGTGCAAGAAATTCCGTGGCACAATTTGTCAATTGATGTGCAATGCCAGCTCGTTTAAGAAATGCTTTAATGACTTGTTCAGCTGTTAATTGACCTTGAGCAATTCGATGAACAAGTTGACATGCCGTATAATTTTCAGTTATAGATATTTCATCATCAGTTAATAGACCACATTGACGTGGAATATCAGTTACATTAAGTACAGATGCATCAGGAAGAAAATCTTTGAGTAAACTGTCCTTTGGAATTGATGCATCTCGTTCTTCAATGACTGTTTTTATAGAAGAATTGAACATATGAATACAATTGAAAACAACTTCGACTAAAAAAGATTAATAGATCAGAAATAATTTTCAACAACATTAGTATGAATTTTATATTATAATAAATATAAATTATGAGATTAAACAAAATCTTTTATTAATCGATTTTATTTTTAGTTTTTACTTGTTTTATCATTTTTTTCAAATTTAAAAAAAATAAAGTAATTCTATTCTGTCATATATAAAGAGTTTTGAATTTGATAATATCTTCTATTCTTATCAGAACTTAAACAGATCTCAATATTAGATTGAGCAAAAAGTTCGTGATCCCTTTGTTAGCGAAAACGATTAACAAAATGACCGTAAACTTCTTGCTCTATCTAGCAAAAAGAGAAACAATCAACATTACCAAAAAGGTTGTTTTTATTAGGAACGTCGACCATACTCTTCTTTCGATTTACTCAGTATCAAAAGGAAAAGAGTACTGGTATGATAACAACGTCTTTGATCTCAATTTTGGATGACACACCATAGGATATACATCTTCATTGTTAGTAGTTTTTTTTTAATACTTAACCAATGGATATGTATAATTAATTCCTAAGAGAAGACTTTTCACCAGAGAATACAAATAAAATATAGTCAGTGAATGAGTTGATAAATATAACCACTATTGTATGATATTACTTCTACATCACATAATACTCACCGATGGATTGTATGAATGGGAGTAACGAATGTTATTACGAGAGACTTATGTATGGATAAAGCGTATATGTATTCTCTTAACGTTTTCTTTTCTTTTGTTCTGTACATTTCTCTCTCTTATTTTCGTGTTTTTCGACATAATATTGTGTTTCATATCATACGAACACAACCGAATCATGGGTAGTGAAGCGAATATTCACACATGAAGGAGAGTGGTAACGCTCCTTCTTCACTTCGTTATTGTGATCATAACAAAATAAATGCTGTAGCAATCGTAATGATAAGCTTTCATTAGGAATATATCAGTAAAACTCGAGCTGAATTTTGTTTAAACGTTGAAATAAATATACCTAATACATAATTTGTATACACAAGCAAGCAAAAGATATTTTAAAGAAATAGTAGAATTTTGTAATTTTGATATAAAATTTGAATTTTTATTCATTTTTTATTATAACGGAAATTTTCGATCTTATAAAATCATTATCAACCATATCACTACTAATTCTCCTAGGTGTTACAAAACACAAAACAAAATACAAAAAAATGAACTAGACAACATAAACAATTTTATGATTGTAACAACATTAATTTTAGCATCATGACAATTTACATCATTAACTGGTGCTGGTCAAATCCGCTAACATGTACCTATAATGAATTACTCAAGATGTGGTGTACTACTTCTGTATAATAATATTTGATAAAATCAATGAATTTTGAGATTTTATAATGGTATAAGATCGAAAATTCCCGTTATAATAAAAAAGAATAAAAATTCAAATTCTACATCAAAACTACAAAATTCTACTATATCTTCAAAATTTTTTATAAAATCTCAAGGTTGATCAATTTTATCAAGCAAAAGATATACCGAATATCCACGTAAGTGAAGTTAACGGCAGATTCGAGTTTCTCCAGCTATCGAAGATCTGAGTATAATATTGGATTGAACTCATTCAGTTGCACAAGACACGACTATTTGCAGGATTAACACAGTGTAGGAAATGAATATACACAGCTTTTACTCGAATATTTTGCCACAATTTCATTGAAAAAACGCAGTATTTTAAGATTTTCTCGGCCATATGTTTGGTTTTGTAAAATCTGATTTCACCATTGGATAGAGCTCGTCGAGTTGTACAAGACACACTGATGAACTGCTTTAACACCGATTAATATGCGAAGGTTAGCTAGAAAAACTCGAATCTGCCGCTAATTTCACCAACGTCGTCAATCTTTGGACTTTTACAGAATTACAGAATTACAGAAATTCACTATCAACTGTGAAAACTAATAAGAAATAATTATGTGACTTTTATGTAACACATATAATATTATTTTATATAAGACCAAAAAGAATTGTCTTACAGTTCATTAGTTGAAAATATTAAGTTTATGTCCAACATATGATCGGACTCAAGTTTCAAAAGTTTAACCCGTACATAACTCTAGTATTTGTACATTACTATTTTTTCTCTATTTTCCATAACAATTCATATATATGTATGTTCAAGGTTGTAGTGAACTAATTAGTTGTCAGATGTTTCACTTTTCATTATTTTTCTCGAAATGTTATTTCTTGATGCTATGAAATAAAGCAGAAGATTCGTTTTCTTATTCGATCTGTCGCTAAATTGAATGAATGATGTTGTTTGGAAGATGAGGAAAAGCTGAGTTAAAAATAACGCTTGAATTTCCCTTGTATCAATGATTAGTATTAATAATGGTACTAATTAAATTATGTATAGATATTGTAGAATAAAAAAAGAAGTGTTAATTCATCGAGATTATCCAATATCTGATAAACGAATTCAATGAATATTGTATGAACAAACAGTTTAATATTATCAGTCATTGATCTTACTTTTTTTTTTACTTGTCATGAAGCATCTTTTGTTGAAATAGGTATCAATCAAAGTGATATATTATCTGTTGAATATAGTTTTTTCGCATCCTACGTTATAAATGTTTCGTGTTTATGCAATTTTATATTTGTATAGATAAGTATAAAGTATAACAAACAGTAAAATGAGGAAGTTTGAAAGAGGCAATTGCAGATTAATTTTATTATCTTTAAATTATTTGAATACTTTTTATTTTTATTATTTATTAAATTAAATTAATTATTCATTATATTTTATTAGACATTTTTTACCATTTCTTTCTCGTGTAAATTATTTTGCATGATCTAATTATGCTTTATAACACTGAAACTAATTAAGTTATTGAAAGTTTTGATTATGCGCACTATATATGAGCACGATCAACTGCTCGGAGGCGCCATCAATGTTTTCCCTTTTCTGAAAGAAAGGGTTCTACGGCCGTAAATTCCTTTAAAGCTTGTTTGTCTGTCCTAACCAATCAGAAAACAGCAACAATTATATCGATAATAATAGAATGTAATAGTTCCTAAAAATGTTCCCAAAGGTTTTTAGGGCCGAGAAATCGAATGGTATCATTAATTTTTGAATTTTTTGAAATAATTTTTTTACTAAAAGAAGACTTTTTACGAAATAACGACTTGTCTCGTGAATTGGAGGAGGGTTCATATAACATAAAATAAGCTTGTAGTTATACAAGTACGTTCTCTTCTAGAGTTTCTCTGTATTTTTCTGTATCCAAGTCAATCTGAAAATGTTCTCAGCTAGATTAATATCAGAAGCTTGTAATAGTCTAGTTGAAAACTATATCAATGGCAATGTTGGAAAAGATTTCGCATCTAGAGTCATATTACTGGTTAATAATAAGTTGCCAAAAAATTAGTTATTAGTTTTACTTTTTTTACCTAAGAAGTTTGATCGAAGATGGTCAAAGATCAATAAATGAAAAGTGAATTGGTTTGCCAAATAATTAATAGTAAATAATATAAACTATCTTCAGTAAAACTCCACCAGACACAATTGACTATGAAGAATCGAAATCTAGAGTTAATTTTTCAATATTGGTAGGTATTAAATAATGATAAATTAGTAAATCATCGTTTTTAATAAAGCTTGATTGATCGTTATCGGGCACGGAAATTATGAATTCGAAGTTAGTAAAAATGTCTGCGATCTATTTCTTAGCTTTCTCTGATGAACTGTTTGTTATTTCAAGCTTGGCTCACGGATATTCGTAGGTCGTGAATCTATTTTTGATATTGATTTTAATATAACCAATCTTCTTTGTTGATTACTATATGTCGGATGTTTGAGTGAAATGTACACCAAAATATGTAAAAAACGAAGTGACTGTTGAAATTCTGTTGTTGAGTCTCCATAGATATCAACCGTAAAATTACATTCCAAAATAGACGAAGCTCTTTCGTAGGAAATACCCAGTAGCTTTTTGAGAAGAATTTAAACAAGATGCATCCATTATTTTCAAAGCTGAACTAATAGCGGCGTAAAATATGCAAACAGCTAATCATGAGTGGTCAATCGCAGGAAGGCCGAAGAACGACTAGACGTTGGTTTAAAAGTTTTATCGTAAGTTCAATAAATGAGAGTTGAAGCACTTTGAGAAAATGGCGAATTCTTCGATTCATGAGGTAAAATAAATTTTTGTTCGACGCCTGACGTAAAAAGGACCTATTCATTAAAGAACTTCTCAATTTTAATATGGTATTATTTGCTTGTTGTGATTCCGAACATCAGGCATTTTTTAACATCAGGAGATCGTAACGAACAAATACCACGGGAAGTTCCAATAAGTTGGGATGAAATGTTGTATTCCCGTTTTCTTGACTGAGAGGGAGAGTCATGTGAAAAACATAATTCTGTGTGTATGTACTTGCTCAGGTTACAAGGTCAGGCTAAAGTAACTTAGCTGAAATCAATGGGAATGTTACGTTTATGTCTCAGTTTTTCGTTATGAACCTCGGTTGAATTATAGTTCAAGCAACTCATGTCAGTACTCTATCAATACACTACAAGTAACGCTCGTTTAAAGACTCACTCAGCTCTTTCTCGTAGAAATCATTTTTCTAAACTACCGTCAAGATATTCATTTATAATAAATGCTGTGCCTATTCCTCAATTGGAATTATCGTATGTCAATTTCACGAATATAGAACACTTATATACATCACTTGATAATTATATCTAAATTTTAAGTCACAATTTTCAATATAAGCTTTCTATAAGACAATCATTTTATAATGATATCATTTTGGTTCTCTGAGATGATTGGGGTGATTTTCAGCTCAAATTCTGGATATATACGTATAACAATTTTAAATTAATCAAAGCCGGTCTAGTTCATATTCAAATGTATCTTTTAGTAGATTTAATTTTTTCTTTTGTTAGATTAGATATTTTTATTCATTTTTAATATGTTGATAAATTGGAGTAAAATTTATCGAACGAATTTTTCGATATTAATATAATTGAAACATTTTCAAATCTTAATTATTAATTTCAGCAACTTATAAACTATATACAAATATTTATAAACAATATTTACTTAATAATAAATATGAAATATTGATTAGAAGGATTCTTCACACCTATCTCATTGATTATTGCTACTGATGAACAATTCACTAGTATTGAATATTTTGTTATTAATCATAACTGTACTTTTAAGGAATTTCCTAACTTAATATGTCATACATCTGAGCTTTTCTGTTTAGTTTTGATGAGTCTATCTGAAAACCATGGAAAGAAAGAAATTCTATTTATAGTTAGTTTTTCTAACTTAACATATCTTTCTGTTAGCGATGACGAGTATCCTCGGTACTGTTTCTTTTTCTTCTCTGCTATGCATCACTTTTAGAGACATTCTTTCTCCTTTCCATTCATATAGTGTTTTTTGTTCCTTCGTTTCATGTACTGTTTTTCGAGAAAGAATGTTATCTTTGATACCATACTTTCTCTGTTTCTTTTTCTTATATGTGTGTGCAGTCTGTTTTCATATTCATTCATCGATAAGTGTACCTGCAGGCAAAGCTTAGCTAGAGAGAGAGAGCTCACACTTTCAATAGAAATATTTAATGATTTCAAAATATTCATTATAGAAATAAATCAAATGTCATTCGAAAGTTTTACCTTGTTATTACTTTCTTAGAAGATAAAGATTATCTTAATGTTGATTGATGAGAATGATAAAGTTTAGATTATTTGCTAAATTAAAAGGATTTTATTCATAATAATACGATTGACTCTCGAATAAAAATGAAATATCAAGACACAATTATTTATACAACAAAACTATTTCTTTATTGTAGAATCTGTTAGCGTCAATAGAGATCACTCTATTAACGCTGACGTCTAGTTACGTATATTATACATTGTTAGTGTTTCCTTCCTCTACATATATATGACATATATCCTCTTCTCTTTTTTCTTCTATTCTTTGTCTTTTTCTATGTACTATTTTTTTCCTCTTCTTATTCCTCTTAATATTCTATATATATTCCTTTTATTCGATCCTCTTCATTCCCATTATTATCATTGGTATTGTTATATCTCGTTTCCCTTCTCTATTGTCATATCTTTTCCCGGTTCTATTATAAATAAAATCTTTCTTCTGTATTCTCCCAAATATCTTTTATCTTATTATATCAAGGTGGGTAAGTTGCTTTTCATTATTTTACGTATGTGTTCTCCTTCCGATAGTAGACCGGGAAGATTCGTTCATAGTGTTAAGCCTTGATCTAGACTTATGGCAGAAGTCAGTCCACACGAGAACCAAATTTTTATGTCTAAAACGTTTATTTATATGGAATTATCTAGAAAAAAAGATGATCTTATCAACTAGTTTATTTTATTATTAAAGGATGATTCCATGAATATCAATTAATTATAGTTGAATATTAGGTAATAAGTAACGGTATAAAAATAAATAGGAATTCATTAAGATGATAGGAAAAGAATAAGATTTAGTTTTATATCAAACTATAGTTTGTTTATCAGAAAGAGAAAACAAAACATTCAAATATCATTCACATCTTCAGGCCATACTTGATCTTTTGGTATCGTCTTTTCTACTGTTCTTATATGTGACTGAAGAAGGGTGGGAAAGATTACAGATTGCGAATGAATTATGTGCCTTCTGTCAATAAAGACAAGCAACATACTGATCTAATCTCTAAACAACGTTATTTCCTTACAATACTAATCCCTTTATTGAAGGAAGATTCATATGAAATAAAATAAGTTTATCGTCTTGTGGTCTTGCGTCAAGTTAAAAGAACATCAGCATAAAGGTCAATCAATAGTTACAGATTTACAATATATAGCTCTCGTCGAATCAGGCTTCTTCGATCTCAAAGTTCAGTCATTCATGTGTTTTCTTCCTTTCATTCTTCATATGATGTTTTCCCTAATTGAAATGATGAAAATAGCTTGACGTGGCAATATTCAATAATGACGGATGATTTTAGAATGAAACATAATGAATCGATCAAATGTCAGTCTTTTCTACTATAACATCAATTGATCCGATCATAAGAATGTTTTATATGAGAATCACACTGGAAAATTAAACGAGATCGATTGTGTTCTCTACTCGTTTCGTCTAATATCTGGAACAGTTGAAGTAGTAAAACTTTGTAGTAGAGTAATATAGATGAACATCGAAGATTAGAGAAGAGTTGTCGTCATAACATTTAGAGACTACTATCGTTCACAAAAAAATATTTCTACTTGATCATATATATAGTTGTATGAATTAATAACCTGAATATTGTAGCATAAAACACATCAGAAAAAGGCGAAGAAAAGTATATAACAATAATGTATAGGTTTTTTCGGTATACATTTATTTGTTTAGCAATAGTTTTTAATATAGAACTCAATTGAAATCGATAGATAATGAGCACAAAAAGATGAAAACCTTGACATCTCATTATATAAAAGTCTAAAACTAAGAATATAATATTCAATCATGTAGTCAAATAAAATGCGAGGATGTCACTCATTAAACTAATCTAGTCTTCTCCGTTGCTAAGGAAAAATCTTTCTCAGCAATGCTTGTTAATAGAAAAAAGGATAGGATTATTTTATTTTTTTTAGTGTGCTCTGGTCTAGAATAGCTTGAAATTCTTTTGAATTATTCATTACTCAATTTTAACTAAAGATGTCGATAGTGAGAAGTGCGTCTAGTATTAATAGGCTCAACGAAAACGACTTTTTTTCTGAGGAGCAGTATACCATTATGTATACATACAAATTCACGTGTGACTGAAAAATATGGAATAATTATCAAATCAAAAAATCATTGTAATTCTCAATTAATTATAATATCTGCTAATGAATGATACATATATCTATGTACGTTCAATTTCGAACTTAGTGCATATATCAAATACAGTCAAAATATTTTACTTAAAACTAATATATTCAATTGTCAGTTGATTTGAACACATACGTTAATCATATTCTAAGACAATTTATCTTTTTTACAAGATCCTTTATGTTCATATTTTATAATTAAAAATTTGTTTTATCGCCTCTTTAATCATGTCAGTACGGCCACCATTGTTTGTAAAAGGCGCCAGACGGCAATAGAGTATGTTCTCTTACTCTTTTTTACTCTTTTTTTTCGTTTCTTTTTGCATCTCGCGAGCGTGGCCTTCAAAGGAGACAAGCAGCATCTTAATATAACATTTACGATAGGAGGAATATTTAATGTGTTTAACAAGTACTTTTTGTGTTTCATTTTTTCTACGACTGCTCTTCAGCGATTGCACACAGATTTAACATGCGTCGAAGGTTCTACTCATTTTCCCGTCCTGTGCTCACTCGTCTTTTCTGATACACAGGATTCCCAGCTCCTATGAACGGAAAATCACATCGGATTCCTCATCCATAGAAACATAGGAACACATAGTAACTTGTCTCAAAATTAAAGCAATGGTACGTCTAAACACGAACGTACCAACCAAAAGATGAAGCAGCATACGTTTGCATTTTCGACTTAGACAAAAGCGGCATATTGTTGAGTGTTCTGTAAGATTCTTTGACGATTTCGCGTAGGTTCAATGAGTAATATATGTACAAGTTCGTGTAATAGAGCGCACTGCTAAATTCATTTCATGTTAATACGAAAGTCATAATTAATTTATTGAAATACGAATTTGTTTTTGTCTATTTCTTGTTTTATTTTAGATGGAGCTATTATATTTTTTAATTCTTTAGATGTTCTTCGAGTTGATGGTTTTTAACCTTCAATGTCATTGCATTGTAATTCAAAAATCACTTTTCTTGGACTTAATATTCCTTTCTCTCTATACATTCTTAAATTAGAAGACGAGGCTATCGGAAATCAATATGGCTTCATGACATATTTGTACGATTATCACGTAGACAATCGTTTCCTTCTTGATTTTTTTCAATTTTAATGATGCCACGATGGCTACCTGTGTTATTCATCAGTTTATCGATGATATTTGCATACCATGACAAACAACAATTTTCTAGCCGACCTCGTCTTCTTATCGTTTCTTTCGATGGTAATATAGATAGCACAATAATTATTTTTTGTTTCTAATTCAGCGAGTTTGTTTTAAAGGATTTAGTCATGATTACCTGAGTAAATATTTACTTCCGACATTTAATAAATTTCGTAATGAAGGTGTACATGCTACACATGGAATGCGACCAACATTCACAACTGTGACTTTTCCAAATCATATTTCAATTGCTACAGGTATTTATGTTTTATCTGATGTACAAGCAGAAAAATATAGACATAACTAAATATAGGAATGTATCAAGATGATCATGGAATCGTACACAATAAATTCATTGATCAACATCTTGGAAAAACTATTTCAATGAGTATGCATATAATTTTGTCTTATTTTTTATATCAAAAATGATTGAGTAGATAGTCGTGATGAAGGACAATGGTCTGATCCAAAAGTTGAACCTCTGTGGATCACTGCAACTAAACAGGTTGAAAAAATTCATCTGTTAAGAATACTACCAAATAAATACTGTTTTCAAATATTTTTCAGAATAAAAAATCAGCTGTACTCTTCTGGCCAGGATGTCACAATCATTTTAATGGCATTCGTCCACTCATTTATAGTTGGTCATATACAGATCATATACCATTTCGTGAGAAGATCGATAATGCTATGTCCTATTTTCGTCAACTTTCCATGCAACTCGTCATGCTCTATCATTAGTAAGTTTCTGACAAAACAAATAATAAAAGTATTTTCTGAAATTTATACATAACAAACTAAAGTGAACCTGACAAGCAAGGTCACATCTATGGTCCAAATTCAAGTGAAGTACACAAGATGGTGAGTTAAAATTTATATCGTAATTACATTTCGATTTAATGATTTGAAATGAAACGATTAAATGCTATATATTACCCTTAAATAATGATGCTAAATTGATTTAGTCATTTTTCTTATGTAGCTAAACCAACTCGATAATGATGTGAAATATTTGCTGGCTAGAGTGAAGAATGAACTTGACGATAATTTAAATATTATGTTTGTATCTGATCATGTATGTAGAAAAGAATTTGAAAGTATCGAATATTTAAGTTAATATTTCTCAATTCTAGGGTATGGCTGAAGTAAAACAAGTTATTCGACCATTTTCTGATGGATATATCAGTCGATCAATGGTCAAAACAAACATTCTTTCTGGTGCATTTTTAGCTGTTATTCCACATATTGGAAAAGTGAATAATATATCTACGAATTTTTCTTATCTTTTTCATATTTATTAAATAGACTAAACAAGTTATTCATGGTCTTAGTCGAATTCCTAATGTAACTGTATATACACGTAATACATTACCTGATCGATTCCACTATTCAAAACCAACTAGTCGGCTTGGTAAAATTTTTGTGATACCGAACAAGGAAGGTGTTATTTTTTCTATCGTGAGTAATAACATGACACTGTCAATAGAATATTATTTTTGTTATAGAGTAGAAAAAAATCTTCATATCCAAATAAAGGTAATCATGGTTGGGATAATACATATCGATCTATGCAAGCTATATTTATGGCTCGTGGTCCTTCTTTTAATCAACCAATTCATATTCATTCTCTCAACAATGTCGATATTTATCATATTGCTTGTCGTATTCTTGGACTAACTCCAAATCCATTTGCTACTGCTGGTTCTCTTAGCAATCTCACTAAGATATTCCGTTCGACAGCAAACTCGACAAATCGATGTTCTTTATTATTCATATATCTCTCATCAATCTTATTTATCTTAATATTTAACTTTTAACAACTGTACAAATTATTTCCCAGAGAGAGACAGATAATCATAAGGTGATCTTTATCCATATTTAAATTTGATACTTGAAATATTCAAATGACCATAGCGAGTTAATTATTATAAGAAAATGTTTTACTCTGATAGTATCATCATCTATGCATCAACTCTTTCTTTCTATTATTATTCAACATGGGTGCAAGAATAGTTTGGCTTTGAGTGTTCCCGATCTAAGTTTTTATTCAGCGATTTTCTAGAATAGTAAGAGGAAAAAATAGTGTTATTCGTAGTAATTATTTATAACCTTTTCAGGATTCTATTTCATGTAGTTCCAATAACATAGTGTTTTGTTTATGCAGATATTGTCGTTTTTTAGGCATATGAAAGACAATTCCTCAAAACCGTATGATCAAGGAAGAGAACGCTATATTTTTTACTTATAGAAATGGAAAACTTGCTTTCATTTGAACTGTTCATATTTCACTGAGAATTTTTTTGATTATTATAAGAAAATAATATGGCTTTCAGAGGTCGTCTTTCATATGATGCAAATAACACCATATTGTACGCAGAACATAGTAGAAAAAAACTCATTAGTCTCAGCAGTAGGATAGACAATGCTATAGTAGTGATATGTTTCTTCTTTTCTGTCAATATTCTTATACGTGTCTTTGGCGAAAGTAGTCTTATATCACAACAGATCGTAACAAGTCTAAGCAAGAAATAGATGAACATACACTATTTCTAAATAAGATTTATTTTTGTGTATTCGTGTGATAATTTAATTTTTATATTGATTATTTGCTATTAGGTATTATATTTCATATATTTTACCGTTCCTATTTCCCATTGTGTTAATCTTACCTTCAGAAAAATACAAACGAACAATGAATAAAGAAAGTTGCAAGATGAAAGTTCGAAATAATATGTTGAATATTAATTAAACATTATTGATGTATGTGATAATAAACATTTATCCAATTCGATACATTTCTATTAATATTTTTTTATGTTCTTTATCATTAAAATAAATTGTTAACTGAATAACAAATTCAAAATATCTATGTGAAAATAATATTTCATCAATTTGAATTTTACTTAAATACTCATATCAATGAATAAATCTGATATTAATTTGACCATAATCTGACATTAATCGATCGATAAATTGATCATAAAATAAATGTTTGCCTTTAAAATGATATGTTGATGATAATCACTACTATTATCATCAATTCCCATTCATTCACAACTACCATCATTAATTCTATTGATGTGTTTTGTAGTAGATTGAACCAATTTCTCCATCTGATCCAAATGTAATTACCAATTCCATCATATTGATTAATATGAATAGTAATATTGTTCTACATTGAATCTAAGCCATAGGTTTTGTAGCTATAACCTCGACTTCTTGCATTCATGATATAATTCAAGAGAGTAATTTGAAAAATCTGCACAAACGTTGCAAAATTGAGAGGAGAATAATAATAACAAAAAGGATCGAAAAATACTTGTAAAACAAATTTCATTATTTGAAGTATTTGATTATATTATTTCACCTATCTGACGTATAATAAATTATTCAATTAATAGTTACTTCATTCAATGTAGAATCTTTGGAATAATATCATTGGTATCAACTGTAATTTCGAATATCTTTCATACGTGATGTCGATCATTATGTTTTCTTATCTGATCAAATTATTTTTTTATTTTTATTTATGATAAATGTATTAATAGTCAGTAGTTTTCTAGAGAACTTTTGAAATATGTAGAAAGTTTCAAACAGAAAAAGATAATATAAAAACGATTTTATTTTAATAGAAATATTTTCGAAAATTTATCAAAAGAAAACCAATAATTATCAATATGTATTCATTTAAAAATAATAGTTGATGAGCACTACTTGGAGTAGTTTGAACATGAGTTGATGTTTTACTAGTTGTTGTCGAACTACTAGTTACTTTTGTTGTAAATGTTGTTGAACTAGTAGTTATTGTTGTAGTTGTAGTCGTCGTTGTTGTTGTTGTTGTCGTTGTTGGTGTGAAAGTGGCACATTGATCAATTTGAATATCATCAAAAGCGACTGATACTGGCACTGATTGTGTTTGATTTATATAAAATGCAAATATTTTGTCATAAAAATAGCTATAGACAGGTGCAATAGCAGTCTGCCATCCTTGACTATCATCTAATGATTTAGACCATATGATTTGTGAAATATAATCAGAAGAATAAAGAATGATAGTTGTTCCATTCTTGCTACCGGGAGCTGATTTCACATAGTAAGAAAATTGAACACATAAATTAAAATTTTCAACAACAGCTATTGATGTAGATATCATTCCATTATCTGTTGAAGTAAGTGGCATCTGTCGATTCCAATATAGAAAACCACCAGATGTTGAATTAGTTGTATGATCACGTGTTGGACCAAGATCTTTATAAGGTATTGTATTACCAGTTGATAGAGTAAAATTAAATACATTGTTAAATGATTTTCCACTGTTCATCATATCACACATGCTTGAATGATCAAAATCACATGAAAAAGAAAGAAGAGATGGTTTAGATTGAGAAGGAGGATAGACACATGAGACAATAGCAATATTATCGACAGCAAATGTGCTTGAATAATAATCTCCATTTAACACACGAAATAGAAGTGAATAATTACCAATTGGTAGACTGACAATACCCCATGTCCTAGTAGAAAAAAAAATTCTATCGATCAATAAATACTTTTTTTTTGTTAGATCATTATCTGATGCGCATATCAGAACTACTTCAATCTAGATTTATCATTTACACTTACCATTGATTGAACGTATAACTACAATTAAAGAAAATATACTTTGATAATATGATTTCATAAAAATAATATTTACTCATATTGATGAATATCTCCTGTTGGCCATATTTTTTCAACTGTTTGAGATTCGTTGGATGCCCATGAATAGATTGATAAATATGATTGATGTTTATTCGGTCCTTGAGTACCGTAATATCGAAAATTTAAACAATAGTATTCATCTGATGTTATTTGAATTTCTCTTTGTGCATGTAGATAACCAAGACCTCTTGTAGCATTAGATAATAATGCATAATGACCTGATGCATTTCCAAAAGTAAAATCAACATTTGGTGCTGCATTGTCCATCTTGACAGCATCACTAGCATTGAGAATTGACCATTGAAATACATATTCAGGTAAGGTAATATAATCATTTGTACATGATGACTCAAAATCACAAGAATATAAAACTTTCGGTGGTATTGGATGTGGTCCATCGCAATAATCAACTGAAAAATCATCGAATGTTAACGGTTGAGTTGAAACATTCAATCGAATAAATATTTTTAATTCTTCACTTGGTAAAGTAACATTAATTAATGTCCAATCATTAGTTGATGCATTTTGTCCTGCTGTAGAAAAAAATACACGTGTTAACTGTCCATCATCACCTTGTCCAACTTGAATATTAAATGGTAAATTAGCACGAAATGTATAGTACCATGTATAAAAACATAAAACACGATCAGTTGACAATGGTAACGGATTAGTTGTTTGTATTTCTGCCCATTGAGATTGTGGACTAAATTGTGGATTGTAATAACGATAATGACCAGCACTTGTATTTAACGTATGATCATGATTGATACCTTGAGAATGATTACCATCTGTTAAACCCCAATTGGAATCAAAAGTAAAATCAATACAATCTGTTTCAAAGTCACAATGAAGTATAACTGCATTGTTGAGAAATATATTGCATACAAAGATAATTAAAATAAATAACATTTTAACGAATATCTACTTGTTGCAGTTAGTGTGGACTTATATATAAGTGATATTGGTTAAGATGTTGCATATATGTTATGCAAGAACGTACCTTGATTCACAGGATACTATCTCTATAAAAAAAAGCCAAAAGCAACATTTTCTTTCGTTTCATGCTCTTCTTTTTATCAATTCTTTATCACTAATATGAATCATATTTCACAATGAAAATAATAAGAGAAAGATAAGGATATTAGAAATTTAAAATGTAACTTAAAGTTCACTTCAAAATTCAAATATGTATGATAATTTATCGTGTCTCTAATAAAAACCATCACCATTGAACTAGATTTCAATTAGTACATTATCTATCTCAAGGAGACGACGTTCATTAGTGAAATTAACAAGAAAAAGGTCTACCAAACAATCGACGTAGCTTGTTGTCACTAGAATAACAATGCCTTGTTTTGGATTAGGTGGAGTACGAGTTTGTTTGAGAAAAATGTTGTAAACAGGCAACAAGTGAATCTATCTTTTATAGGATTCTATTCTTAATGTAATCACCACTCATCCACCGACAACATCAACTTACTATATGAGATAAGATTTGAATATTTGTTTTGATAATAGAGCATTTCGTTGTTGGCAATAATGCACTTGATCGCTGAACGATAATCACATCAATAGAAAACAATGATCATAAGATCAAGAAAATAGATAGGTACATATTAAAGCAATAAAATATCTAACTAACAACAATCTCTAATACAATAACAATTTATAAAATATGATGTAATCATCTTTTAAACCTCAAAAATTCGATAAACTGTCGGTATTCCCTCGACTGAAGTGAGGATCATATAAAACACCAAAACGGGAGATTGCAAAAAAGATTTGACAAGCTGGAAAATGACCCAATTAAGATTTTTCAATGGCACGCTTTGGACCAAGCAGATATTTTTGGCTCCAAGTTTCATAGAATCCGCTGTTTTCGAGCTCACTCTCTTCACCAATTAGAAGTTTTTCAAGACAGAAGTCAATCCCATTAAGGATTTCCAATGTTGTGCTTTCAATCAATAAAAGTGTTGCAGCTGAAATAGATTTAGGACACATGAGTTTTTGTCAAGCTGAAAATGCAATTAATTAGAAGTTTGCGACCTTATACTATCTTCCAATCATAATTTTACGAAGATTATTATTTATTTAAAAGATATTAAAATTAATTTTTTAGTCAAATCAAATGAAAAAACTTTGTAATCTTTGATTACAATAATTTTATCGAAAATTTATTTTGTAGAATTTATTCAGAACAATTGAATATAAAATCTTTCATCTTCTTTAAATAAATTTATATAGATATCAACAATATGTTTTTATTATTTAAATCGAAAAATACAAATTTCACTAAATAATATATATTTTTATCGAAAAGATATTCGATACAAATGTGAATTTATATCCCAAAAATCTCTATATATATATAAAGATTTGTAAGTTGAATATTAATGAAAAAGTTAAAGAAGAAATAACAAAATCATGTTAGATGATGATTCATACTTTTCTATATCTGTCTTTCTCTTATGTTTATTGGTTTCTTTCATCATAATATGTTTGATTTTTTCCTTTCTTCTACTATGTGTTCTTCTCCTCTATCCATTGTGACTCATGGAATTTGTTCTCTTTTTTTTGCCTTGTCAAAATGATGAATGTATTCATCTATATTTAAATGAAAATTGAATTAGTGATCATAATTATACAAGTCTTTTTTCTTCTATTCCTTTTATATTAATAATATTATCACTTTTTCATGATCAAATAACAGAATTTAGTTTTACAACTTGAAATACGTCGTAATCCAATTCTTGGAGAACTATATTGAAATATAGATAATAATGTTTGCTAGGAAGAAATAATTCAAGTTTCAAAACAAAATAATATTTGTGAACTTATTTAAAGCTACCCCACTCAGAAAAGTCAATTATGACCAAATTTATCGATCTTATGATTCATAAAAGGCTAGATAGGTCAAAGCGTCTACTGTCGGATGTACTATAGTTTATTCATTTTATACAAAGTTTGAAGAAAATTGTACGGATTCTTTAAAACATTCTACTCACAATGGAAATGTATGAAGTTTCAGTCAGAAAAATAGAATATATTTGAGTCAGATGAAAGTTCTCACTGCCAAACTAACAGGGTTAAAATATTAACGTCCCTTGACTTACATAGAGGGAGATATTTAAATTTTAAGTTTAGGTATGAAAGTGAATCAAGTAAGATTTTCTTCATTATTATAGAGACAAAACATGGTATTATTCGGGTCATATGACAAAGCATCCTTGATAATCTTAAGATTGGCCGGGACAATACCATATTTTGTTCTTATGATAGTAGAGTTAAATTTTCTAGTGGCTGATAGCAAACGTTGTTTCTATGAGCTAGTGGAAAAATTCACTCTACTATTACAAAGAAAAAATATAACAGCGGGGTTACCATTTTCAATGCTAAAATGTATAAAGATACTCCCATTATTCGCAGACCTTCCCAGCAATAAGGAGGTATAAAATTTTATATATATTTTAGCATCAAAAATTTCGCTCCCATACTATATATGGAACTCTTATTTGTAATCCAAAAGATCATTAGAATAGATTATCGTTATATATTATAATTAAAGCCGTCTGATGAGTCTGTCGAGAAAGGACGTAATCACGATAAGGGTGTCCTTCTCTATTCACCCTCATCCGCTCCGTATGCACAATTTACTGCCATTGGATTTATTGTTGTAAAAAATTTGATAGGGTGCTCTTTGTTTAAATAAAAAAAAATTATTGATCGAGCTAATGAATTGTCTCTCTAGATGAAACAATATTTTTTTTTATTATAAAAATCGTATTTTATACTATTTATATAAAGACTTCAAAGCTTTATAGGAAAAAAATATCAGAGTAAACTAAACCTTTCGTTTTTGGTTGGAGATAAAGCTAAAAAACATTGAATAAGCGTAAATTCGATCTTAATACATTTTTTATACTCATCTTTCTTTCTTCATCTCGTAGGATAATCTCGCATATATATTCTATATATGATTCATATGACAAGACCAGATCATATAAATATGATACACACTATTAATATATTTTTATTATAGAGATAAAAAAAAATCATATTTATTTAAATCTGATCAACCAGTTAATATTTATAAGTCATTACTTTACACGAAGAAACGATTGGGAAAATTTATTTGATTAAAAATTGTTTTTAAATTTTTTAATCATTAAATGTTCCCATGTCCCTTATTCGAAAAATTCAAAGTATTTAATTGATTTCAAAATAATCTAGATTTTCTTTCCCATAAAATATTATTTTTCATTCAAGGTTGCAATGCCTCTATTTTAGAAAAAAAAATCATTCATTACATTTATTATAATAAGTAAAATTATATTTTTTAACTTTATTAATTACTCAATGTCTCCATGTTCACTAAATCATAATAACAGATATATATTGTACCGACACTTAAAAAACTAAGATTTTTTTTAAAAAATATCATTTAAATTAAAAAAAATTCTAAAATAATCAAACCTATCTTCACTGCTCTATATAACTTAGGTAGATTGTAAAATACGAATTCAATCATCTTATAAAACTAGACTTTTATTTCTGAATATATTTTAAAACGACAGTATATTCTATGCCAATAAATCATGTGATTCGTCACCCTCACCATCAAAGAGGCTGCACCAACAAGCTTTTTTTTTTTTATAATGGCTTACTTTTGTAAAGGTTAATATTACGAAGTTCTCTTAAACAAACTTGAAACTTAATTTTAAGGGTTAATTAAAAAATATGACTTAATATTAAATTGAAGTTAATAGCCCACCCCTTGCTACAACAATATGATTTTTTTGTATTCTTTTCAATTGAATTCGTTCTTGCTGGCTGTTAATTTTTCAAGTTTCATATGAATGAAATTCTATCGAATATTAAGGTATCTTTATATTATCTTTTGTAGCTTTACATTTTAAACCTGCTTTAATGATAGACTCTTAACGAAGATACAAAACGCATCGTAAGATGCTTTAAATATATTCCCTTTGAAACTCATCCAAACACCATCAAGACAATTGTGATGTTGCCGACTGTTTTTGCGACATTAACAGCAGTGAAGAAAAGGGTGGCAGAACAATAACAAGCATATTTTTGTAAAAAGGATACTTGACTAGTTTTTTCACACTTTCTTCTTATTTACATATATTTCCATTTGAATGTTTTTCGTCGAGTGTCTCTCAAATCTAAACCTTTTTAAAAAAAGCAAACATTTTGTATATATACATGAATTCTTCAGTTGACACTCGTTAACAACATTTCATTTTGTAAACTTTCATCGTGAAGAATACATCAATACTGCTGAGTGAATACCAACATAAAGGTAGTGAAATTTTGGTCTTCTTTTTTACAAATTATATCTAGATTGGTAGAAACAATCAAGAGAATAAAATGAAACTGTAGGAATACGTTCCCTAATAGTTGATCATCACTGACGAGAGAACATTCCCAACTGTTAGATCGCTTTTCGGTTGGTTCTATTGCCATTCGACCAATCTTAGTGAGTAGTAAAAAGTCTATTTTGGTTTGCTTTTCCAGTCTCCTATTATCGACTTAAGGGAAGTTTTACTGAATTTTTAGCCTATAGGTATAAGAATCCATGAGAAGTGGAATGATCGTATTTTGAGCTGAAATCTTGTCCATAGATGGCGCTCATGGTCATTAGAAAATTCACAAAGTTTGAGCCCAGACAAATTACCCTTGTCGAGGTATTGGCTTGCATTGAAAATATCCCTGTTTTGAAACACAGCCCAAAAGAGAGGTTTTTTAAAGTGCGATTATTTCGACAAGGATATGTTTCTTCCGACTCAAACTTTGGCAATTTTCTAATGACTATGAGTACTGTTTATGGACAAAATTTTAGTTCAAAATTAGGTCATTTAGGTTCTCATGGTTTCTCATACCTATAGGTCCAATATTCAATAAAACCTCTATCAGCCGATAATAGAAGATAGGAAAAGTAGATCAAAATAGACTTTTTTACTACTCACCAAGACTAATCGAATGGCAATAAAAGCAATCGAAAAGTGTTTTAACAGTTAGGAATGTTCCCTTGTAAGTATAGCGTTTGAAATCCTGTTAATAGCTTGTAATAAGTATTTCAACAAGCTATACATCTGAAGTTTGAAGGATCAGATCTAGATCCAGAGTTGTGTAATAATAAAATTTTACCATCCACAACCCACCTTTGCAGTACAGGAGCACCGAATGTCAGGTGGTAATATACAAATTTATACAGCGAGGTATTTGCCGTCCTAAAAATTTTCTAGTAGAAGCCTTGCGGCCCATCTGGTCCGACAGTTTTCCACAATTTAATTGGACACTTTGTCTCGGAATATTATTGAGGCCGGCAACATTTTAAACGAAGATTCGCTGTTCATTCGTCTTCCTCAGTCCCATCCACGATAGTACTACTCCCGCATAACCTTTTCTCCTTTCGAGATATGCCGTAACTTTCCCGATGATTTTTCGCAACTTGTCGACTTCTCAATAAGATGGCCTGAACCATAGTTCAGTTCGGTGCTGTCTCTCTTAAAATGATTAATTGCTGACTTCGTCAACAATCGTGATCCCTGCATAAATGCCGACAGTAGGTGGTGTCTGTACGACTAGCTTGTCCTCTTCGGTCGCTGTCGGATCAATGCCGGATTTCGTGCTAGAAGACCGAGACAAGAGCTTCATGTACGTTTACGAGTACACCACATGAAGGTTTCGACATTGTACCCTGATGAAATCGCATGATAGTATATGGCCTTAAGGGTCTATGTAACTGTTTCAACTCAATTGATCAAAGTCGAAATGGTAAAAACAGTAAGAATTGCAATTAAGCCTAGTAGATGAACAGTTTACCGAATGTTCAGTCGTTTCTCTATTTGGGAATAGTAATCTGTGACGGGAAGAGGAAAAGTTTCAATTTTCTTGTTATATATACATCAACATGCGTCTTCAATCATGCTTCACAAAAGACATTTATTTCGTTCTAGCAATGGCTCCTAATCTCGGCTTGCTTAGCATTCTTGGAGTCATACTCATGTAAGTAAAATATGGTTGTCATTCTCCAATTTCTACTTCACATTTTTATATTTAGATTCTGCCTAGCACCGATTCAAGGTATATAAAAATATGTTTCGTTGTTTGCTATAGCCTAGCACCATAGGAAATATACTAAAATCATGACGGCTCATGTTCATGCCTATTGAAAAAGCTTTGTGCATTTCTGTTTGATGGGCTAAACAACGTAAGCCATGGCGGACTCCTACGAAAAATGCTCAATGCAGATTCCCAAACATTTGTTGAATTTTAGACATGTTGTAGTAGCAATAGTTTTATGTGTTTTGACGCCAGTTGTTCTGAAAAATGTCGAACTTCTCGATATTTTTAGAGAGCACCCACGAGACTATCGAGAAATCGAAGCACTGAAGTAATTTCAGCTTTTTGGTTTCGTATGCTCAACTAACGAGGGAATTTCCTCACGTGTAACTCTGACGTATCAATGAGTTCTTGTTCACAAATATAATATAGTGCTTTAGAAAAAGCCTTAAAAAGATTTGGGTTTCGGGTCCTTTCTTCAAAAGTCATGAATATTTGAATTTCGCTTCTATATAGCTCATAATGTACAATATCAAAAAAAATTAATAACTTTAAGAGAATAGAAAAGTGAATCTGTTGTACTCATAAGAAATGTTAATCTTCTAGTTATTCATATTATCGAGCTATAGAATTTCTGATTCGAGAAAAGAAAATTAGATGTTTGTACAGGATGATGATACATGATATGTTTGATGGATTCAATATATAGAAAAAATTATGTTTGCCGGGTAGTTAGACTTTTAATCTGAGAGTTTGCATTAGAGTAGTGAATATTATTCCTATGCTATGCAAAAGTTTTTCATTCAACATATTTCTTTTTTATACTACTAATTTAAGTTTTTCTTACTATATTATACAGAAAAAGCACGCAGAATGTTCTGCTCAATGTACTTATATGATACTACTAATTTAGGCACTTGTAATCAATATTAATGGGGAAAAAAAATTTCTTTTTAATAGGACAGTGCACTATTGATTTTCTTTAGGCAAACCAAATTCTATAGATCGATAATATGAAGAACTAAAACATAAATTTACTAATTTTTTTAAATTGTATATTATGAGTCATATAGAAGCACAATTCAAATCTTCATAAATTTTGAAGAAAAGATCGTGAACCCACATTGTAGAAAGATTTTTACTAGTACACTATATAGT
Source organism: Macrotrachela quadricornifera (assembly GCA_022393335.1). Lineage (NCBI taxonomy): Eukaryota > Metazoa > Rotifera > Eurotatoria > Philodinida > Philodinidae > Macrotrachela > Macrotrachela quadricornifera. The sequence goes on from JAJEKB010018387.1 coordinate 53,970, forward strand.
ATCTGTGGACAAAAAAATCCTCGCACCTTTGATTGAGTTGGTGAAAAGTTAGACTGACACAACTGTTAAATAAATCCATTGACACATTAGAAGACCTCCTGTGAAAGTTGATTTTTTGAAATCATTTTGTTGAAATTATCGAGGGTTTTCGAGTCCTATGCATATATCGATATCTTAATTTAGTATAGACAATATTTTGCTGTTGCTGTCGTAGCAATGTATCAATTCGAAATTGGATATTTCATGAGAGAATCATAATAAGAAAGAATAGTTAAGTAGAAGATACGTTTCTCTGCGAAAAAAAGTGTCTTGTAGTCATTTTGATGCTCCTTTACATTATGTTCTGAAGAAAATTTCTCGATTCTGTACAAAAAAGAATTGTTGGTTGATGTACTCTGCATTTTGGAATTCAAAGTGGTCGAAAGACATGTAGGTTTTCGATAAAAGATCTCGGAAACTGTAAAAGTATTCTTAGATGCCTCTTCGGATACGCAACGATATTTCAGAGAAGAACCTGTTTCCGAAAGAACTTCCGAGCTAATTTAAGTTTTATAGGGTACGGAGATGTTTTAGAATGTATAACTACAAAAAAATCCAGTTCAATGAATGAATTCGTTCGGGACATTAAGTCTAGAAAATCACTTTTACAAGTTCTCAGTTTTAGAGTTTTCATCGAAAGATTTCCTCTAAATCTGAAGGTTAAATATTTTTTACATAGCTTCTGCCAAAGTTCATAAAACTGTTGCGTTCACTATATGACTCTACTGATATAAAGAGAGTGACTTTTTTCTTTTTTTATTTTGTGCAGCTCAAAATGGAACTGTCTGCGCAACAGCCACTTGGAACAATACCATTAGAAATGTCGCAGGGATTGCGGGTTCAGCGAGTACCTCTGCTAATTATCTTTATAATCCCTATGACGTTTTCGTCGATCAAAGTCAAGCACTTTTTGTTGCCGACTGTAGTTCCAATAGGATTAAGAAATTCCTGAACGGCTCAACGACTTCCACAACTGTTAGTGGTCTAACCTTGTCATGTCCAACTGGTGTCTTCGTTACCCCCAATGGAACTTTGTACGTTATTGATTATAACAACTATCGGATTCAGCGCTGGAGTGCTGGTATAGTCACCATAGTGGCTGGTGCACATGGCAATGGTGCAGCGTTGACTCAGATGTCAGGTAGTTATGGATTATCTGTTGATTCCGCCTTCAACATATATATTTCCGAGTATCAGAATTGTCGCGTTACTCGGTGGGCAAATGGTAACACAACTGCTGGGGGACTAGTACGTTTTAATTGATGAAAAAATGCACATATTATTAGTATTTTGCTTTTCTTATTCTGTCTATTTATGCTAGGTCGCTGGTGGTAATGGTTGTGGTAGTGCTCTAAACCAGCTATACTATCCACGAGGCATCTATGTGAATAGTAATAGAACTTTGTTTGTCGCGGATAACTATAACCATAGAATTCAGAAATGGGTGTATGGTGAGAAAAATATTTTTTTCCATTTTAATGATTCTTTACAATATTCTTAGGATCCACTACTGGTGTGACTGTTGCCGGAGAATCTGCCGTTGCCGGTTCATTATCATATCAATTGAATTATCCAACATCGATTACCTTCGATCAATACGATAATATGTATGTACTAGACAATAGCAACAGCCGGATTCAAAGATGGGCTTCAGGAGCAACCTACGGAATCACTGTAGTCTCGGCTGCTATGAACACTCCATATGGATTGAAATTCGATTTTACTGGGAATCTGTACGTCGCCGAGTATTCCTATCATCGAATTGCCTCTTTTAAAATGAATTGCCGTAAGTTTCATATACTGCTGTATTGTTTTGATTCGATTGACAAAACGACGTAGTACAATACATTTCATTTTATTTTTGTTCATTAATTTATTTCTCATCCATTTTCAGCAACGATGACGACAACAACAACAACAATTGCACCATCGAGTACGATCTAAATTGATATCCGACAATGATTTTAACTGCTTATTCATTTTTAGCTCAGGCAACAAATCGTGTGTGTGCCACCACCTACTGGAATGCTACCTTTTTAATGGTGGCCGGAACAACAGGTAGTAGCGGCACTTCAGCGACATTATTATCATCTCCCTATAACGTTTTTCTCGACGGACTCAATCGTACATATGTGGTTGATACCGGAAACAACCGAATTCAACGATTTCTTTCGGGTATGTCATGAAAACTAGCAAAGGAACTCTGTCATGAATATTTTGTTTCAGGTTCGACTACAGGCACTACTGTTGCCGGATGGTATACTTCTGCTGGCAGTTCAATTGGTCAATTTAGCACTCCCACAGCAGTTTATGTCGATGTGAATGGATCAATCTACGTCGTTGATAGTGGCAACTATCGAGTTCAAAAATGGTATTATAACGAGCCATTCGGACGTACGATTATTGGAGGTCAAGGAAATGGAGTCACATTCAATAGGATCTCAACAACGTATGCATTCTACGTTGACTCTCAGACGAATATATATGTGTCAGAATATGGAAATAATCGTGTAACCTTTTGGGCAGCAGGCAATACGACAGCTGGCAGACTAGTAAGCATCTCTAACTGACGAAACAAATTGTCTATTTGAAATATTTTATTAAGGTGGCTGGTGGTAATGGTGCTGGTAATGCAGCGAATCAAGCCAATGCTCCTTGGGGCATTTATGTTGACGTCAATGGCACGCTATTCGTTGTCGAATATGCTGCTCATCGAGTTTCGAAATGGCTTAAAAGTAAGAGATATACTTGTTGCTATGAGATATTTATAATTTTTATAGATGCTACCTCTGGTATCACCGTTGCTGGTCAATCAGGAGTCTCTGGACCATGGGCATATCTTTTTTCAAATCCGACAGCACTAGCTGTCGATCAATATGGATATTTATATGTGTTGGACCGCGGAAACAAGCGTATTCAACGCTGGTGGCCTGGTGCAAGTTATGGATTCACTGTAGCATCTTCAACAACTCTGAATACTCCTACTGGTTTAAGCATTGGTATAACAGGTAATCTTGTCGTGGCCGATACCTCTAATCATCGTGTAATATCATTTCCAGCGGTTTGTCGTAAGTTTTTTCAATTTTTTTTTCTTGATATTTTTGTTTAGAAATCCTAGTAGCTAGGTCATATAATTAAAAAATGTGATAATACAACTTATGACTGATGAGCTTGTATTATTCATACATAATTGAGATTCTTATCGTTCAATTCTTTTCATATTTTCTTATGGATATTTCGAATTTCTTCATCTCATACAGAATCAGTAATCTAGTTGAGCAATCTGAGAGTGATTATATATGATGTGTGTGTGTGCTAAATTTCGTAATAGTTTATGAAAGAAAAACAAAATGTGATTCGTATCTATCTTTATCCTTATGCAAATAACTCTCTGCTTCGCGTTTTTAGCACCGGTTACAACAACGACTGCGGCACCTTCGAGTATGTTTTCTTACTGTTCTAATATAAAGAATTGTATATTCAATATTTTCAAATTTTTCTTAATCTAATAAATAGCTTTACCACCGAACCAAGTGTGCGCAACAGCAATCTGGAATTCAACTTTCAGTCTTGCAGCTGGAACAGGAACTGCTGGTTCTACAGCTACACTTTTGTATAATCCCTATGACGTATTTATCGATGGACAACAAAGTATTTATGTTGTTGACAGTTATAACAATCGCGTTCAGAAATACCCCGCTGGTCAGTAGCTCTCATCAGTAAAAGTTTTCACCGACTTTTTTATTGTTGAATATAGGTTCCAATGTAAGCACGACTGTTGCTGGATTATCGTTGACTCTTGGAGTGTCACCGACTGCTGGTTCTGCATCACCACAATTTAACTTGCCCACAGGGATCTTTGTCGATCTCACTGGAATTATTTATGTGGCTGACTATAATAATTATCGTGTTCAGAAATGGTTACCAGGAGACCCATTCGGATCGACAGTGGTCGGTGGTCGTGGATTAGGTACTACATTCGACAAGATAGGAGGTGTTCAAGAAATCTATGTCGATGCTCAGTCAAATATATATGTCTCCGAATATACCAATCATCGCGTGAGTTTATGGACCGCAGGAAACACGACAGCTGGCAGATTGGTGTGTATTCTCTAAGAAACATTTTTTTTTATGTATTTGCTTTATTTAGGTGGCTGGAACTAGCAACGGTGTAGCTGGTAGTGGAGCCAATCAACTGAACAGTCCTTGGGGTATCTATGTGATTGGCAACGGTACTTTATACATTGTCGATCTAAATAATCATCGCGTTCAGAGATGGCTTCGAAGTGAGATTTCTTGTTGCTAAATCGAAGTTTATATTTTTATGAATGATTCGTAGATGCTATCTCTGGTTCTACGGTGGCAGGACAATCTGGAGTCGCCGGTGCATTTTCGTATCAATTCAGCAGTCCGACATCGATTACTTTTGATCAATATGGTTACATGTACGTGTTGGACTCAGGAAATAAGCGTATTCAACGTTGGTGGCCTGGTGCAACGTATGGTGTGACTGTTGCATCTTCTACAGCGATGTCTAATCCGCGAGGATTGAACCTCGACACTTCCGGGAACCTTTACATAGCCGACTATTCAAATCATCGGGTTCTGAAATTTCCAGTTTTCTGCCGTGAGTAAAAGAATGAATTCAATGGAAATTGTCCTTCGTAAAATATTGAATCAAATAGATATGCTGATCTTTTAGAACGGAAACAGGAATGAATTGAAAAACATTCTTTCAATTTTTTCGTTCTGGATGTAGAAAAGAGAGAGAATCGATGAATAAGGCGAATCCTCTGAGAAAAAAGTTGGTAGAACTAAATAAAACAAATCTTTTCTTGACGAATGATAAAAATCTAATTCGTTCTTGTATTCTAGCTGCAAGCACGACAACTACTGCGCCACCTGCAAGTAAGATTGTTTGTGTCCAATTAATTTGTGGTATTATGATACTTCTGATTTTTAGCTCAATTACCAAACCAAGTATGTGCCACTGCACAATGGAATGCTACCTTTTCGGTCGTAGGTGGAACAACATCGACCGCCGGCAACACAGCAGCACGACTTTCTTCGCCCCACGATGTGTTTGTTGATGGTTATGGTAATACCTATGTTGCCGACTATTCGAACAATCGAATTCAACGATTTACTTCAAGTATGAGTATTTATTCATATCAGAATTGTTGTTATCTCTTATGTCGTTTAAGGTCCACTGAATGGTACTACAGTGGCTGGTGGTCTCACCAGCGGATCTGGCTACAGTCAATTATATTTACCAACGGCCGTCTTTCTCGATTCCAACCAAACATTGTATATTCTTGATTCTGGCAATTATCGTGTTCAAAAATGGTTATATAGAGAGCCACTCGGGTTTACAGTGGCCGGTGGTTATGGTCTTGGTTCGACAGCAAACAAAATATCAACAAGCTATGGACTCTTTGTTGATCGCCAATCGAATATTTACATCTCGGATACAGCAAATCATCGTGTCGTTTTCTGGCAGGCAAGAAACACGACGACTGGACGAGTGGTAAATGTTTTTTTTACCCAATGATGAATGTATTTTTATCTTGTTTACTTACAATAGATCGCTGGTGGTAATGGAGCTAGTAACGGAGCAAATCAACTCTACAATCCACGAGGAATTTTCGTGGATTCGACCAATGCTTTGTACATTGCAGATTATACAAACCATCGAGTTCAAAGATGGCTAAGTGGTAAGAATCCTAACGGCTTTTTTCTAACCGCTTGTTCTTTCTCTTATGATAGGTGCTTCAAGTGGTACAACTGTTGCCGGAGATTCAACGGGTGCTTCTGGCTCATTGTTATATCAACTCACAAATCCAACAGCAGTGATTGTCGATCAATATAGTAATATCTACGTATTAGATAGTGGTAATCGGCGAATTCAGAAATGGGAACCGGGAAGTACATTTGGAATTACGGTTGTGTATGAGCTTAGTCTTAGTAGTCCACTCGGCATGCGTTTCGGTGCGACTGGCAATCTAGTTGTGGCTGATACATCACAACACCGTATAGTGTCCTTCGGTGTTTATTGTCGTGAGTATTCTTCTAGCTCTTGAGGGGTCAAGATTGTTTCGCTTTCAGTTGTAAATTCGTTTTCGAGTATATGAATAATGTTTCTATTGAAAAAGTCATTATTTTCTAAATTGATTAATGTATCTCTTCTATAGCACCACCAACAACAACAACTCCAAAGCCCTTAAGTATGTTTGAATGAAATTCTTTTGTTTATTTTTTTTGTCATGAGTTATTTCTTTCGATAGCTCAAATTCCAAATCAAATATGCGCAGGACCATCATGGAGTTCTACTTTTACGACTGTGGTCGGAACTGGAGTCAGTGGTACATCAGCCAGCACACTATATAATCCATTTTCTGTTTATATTGATGGTCTCGACACTATGTATGTTGCCGACTATAATAATCATCGTGTTCAAAAATTTCTTTCTGGTTAGTAAATTGCATCATTAGTTGCGCATGTTCATTTTTTATGATATTAAGGTTCAACGGTCGGTATCCAAGTAGCTGGAACAGGAACAACTGCTGGAACCACAGGTTTCTATCTTAACAAACCAACAGCAGTGTTTGTAAACTCTAATGGAGTGCTCTACGTTCTTGATTCTCTTAATTATCGGGTCCAGCAATGGTCACCGGGGCAACCTGTAGGGGTAACTGTGGCTGGCGGTCGTGGTCAAGGTGCAGCATTTACCCAAATATCTACGAGTTATGCATTACATGTCGATACTCAGTCGAATGTTTATATCTCTGATTGTGGTAACAATCGCATACATTTCTGGGCTTATGGAAATACGACAGCTGGTAGAATGGTATGTATCTCTTGTTAAATATATTTTGCTATCGCATTTGCTTGTTTCAGGTGGCTGGTAACAACGTAGCTGGTAGTGGAGCAAATCAACTCAATTGTCCGTGGGGCATTTATGTGGCTAGCAACGGTACTATGTACATTGTCGATCGAAATAATCACAGAATTCAGCGATGGCTTCCAGGTAAGATTTCTTATTGTTGAGTCAAAATGCGTGTTTTCATGAATGATTCATAGGTGCTACTACTGGAACTACGGTGGCAGGACAATCTGGTGTTGCCGGCGCATATTCATACCAACTCAACAGTCCAACCTGGGTCACTATCGATGTTAATAACAATATCTATGTATTGGATCTCGGAAACAATCGTATTCAACGCTGGTGGTTTGGTTCAACATTTGGAGTGACCATTGTCTCTAGTTCATCATTAGCAAATGGAAGAGGAATGAGTATAGATCTGGCAGGAGACTTGATCGTGGCTGACTATGTTAATCATCGTATCATATCATATAATATCACATGCGGTAAGCAGAAAAAACTTTTGTCATATATCAATTTAGAAGAAAAGGCATAATGTAACTTCACATTAACATACATAGAGGCATGGATAAAGTTTTAAAAAAAGACATCAGAACACATGATTGTCAGCGTTGAAGTTAAATTAAATCTGTGCTCATCATAAAAATTCCTAATAGGACTATCTTGTCAAGTTCGAGTTGAGCTATGTTCGTAGAATTTGATCAGCTCTGAAGTGAACAGGATTTCATAGAATTAGTTTATATATTGCAGCATTAACAACGACAACAGCAAGTACTGTACCAACCATAAGTAAGACTCGTATCAAATAGATTGATAAATAAATTATATAATTGATTCATTCTAGCGTATGCATCACACCAGGTGTGTCAGAATGGCGTCTGGAATAGTAGCATGACAACCTTAGCTGGAACGTACAATTCTGCTGGTTCAACAACATCATTACTTAGTTCACCTTACGATGTTTTTGTTGATGGAAATAATAACGTTTTTGTAGCTGACTATTCAAACAATCGAATTCAAAGATTTCCTGCAGGTAAATTGTTGAAATTGGTAGAATAATAGTTGTCATGACCTTTTCATTCAAGGCTTAACGATCGGTACCAATGTGGCTGGTATTACACTTGCTGGTGGCAGTGGTTTGAACGAACTGAACAGACCATCAGCAATCTTCGTCACTCCTAATGGAATAATGTATATAATTGACACTTTAAACTATCGTGTTCAAAAATGGGTATATGGAGAACCACTCGGATTAACAGTGGCTGGTGGTCGTGGTTTAGGTACAGCGTATACGCAAATAGGAACGAGCTATGGATTGTACGTCGACAATCAATACAATGTGTGGGTATCTGAATACAGTAATCATCGTGTAACTAAATGGACAGCAGGTAATACAGCAAGTGGAGTACGGGTAGGTATTTTTTGTTGTAGTGGAATATTAATAACGTTTGCCGATCAATTTAGGTGGCTGGTGGTAATGGTGCTGGTGGTGCAACTACTCAACTCTACTATCCTTGGGGTATTTATGTTAGCAACATCAGTACTGTATACGTTGCAGACCGAAATAATCATCGGATACAACGATGGTTGTCAGGTAAGAATCGATTGTTATAGAAATATGTTGCATCAATATTCTATCATAGGTGCCACTTCGGGTACAGCTGTTGCCGGTACGGGTACTGCTGGATCAGCAGCTAATCAATTGTCAAGTCCAAGAGCTGTCATTATAGATCAATTTAATTATTTGTACATATTGGATACAGGCAACAATCGTGTGCAACGATGGGCTCTTGGAGCAACATCCGGAACCACAGTTGTTTCATCAACGACTTTCTCGGCTCCTTCTGGTATGCGTTTCGGTCCGCCTGGTAATCTGATCGTGGCTGATACGTCTCGTCATCGAATAGTGTCATTTCCAATCACTTGCCGTGAGTATTGATGGTGTATTATCATAACCAATGAAGAGTTCCATCATTTATCTTATCAATATAACGAATATATCAGCGTACTACTTGACACGAAGATGAACTAAAGTCATTGACATATTGGAAGACCTCCTCCTATATAATAGAATAAGACTTCCATACATATATTCAACGGGTCATTTCTATAATTTGTTCTTTACTTTAAACGTATTATTTGTACTTATCAAACCTTAACATAAACGATATATTGGACAAAAAAAAAGTATGACAATGAGAAATGGTCATTGATACTATTAGAAAATATGACTTTTTAAAGGGATATAATAGACGAGCCTCCTTTGAACTTGTAAACAATAAGACAGAATAGAAGTTACTATTTTGTTATGCTAATAAAACCAATTATCTGTTTTAGCAATAACCACAATAACAACAACGACAGCAAATCCTACAAGTAAGTTTTAATTAGGTTGCACAAAAATTCACACTACGAACCGAAACATTTTTATATTTCTTCATCAGCCCGACCGCGAAGCCAGGTGTGCTCAGCACCTTCTTGGAATTCTACATTTAGCATTGTCGCCGGATCAACAACTCCTGGCTCCACATCAATACAATTTAGGAACCCTCAGGACGTATTCGTTGATGCCAATAATACAATGTATGTTGCGGACTACTATAATAATCGAGTTCAAAGATTTCTTTCGGGTATATAGTAATCTATGATTACTTGTATTGTGCATCAGTTGTGTATCTTATAGGTTCAATATTGGGCACCACTGTCGCCGGACTCACCCTGACTGCAGGAAGCTTACCATCTCAGTTCAATGGGCCGACATCAGTATTTGTTGACTTCTTTGGTAATATTTATGTTGCAGATTCTTTAAATTATCGAGTGCAAAAATGGATACCTGGACAATTAAATGGAACAACAGTAGCCGGTGGTCAAGGTGCGGGTACAGCACTGAATAGATTTGGTGTGTCCTACGGAATTTCTGTTGATTCTCAATCCAACATTTACATATCGGATTACAGTTATCATCGTGTCGTTTTTTGGACTGCTGGAAATACAACAATTGGCAGATTGGTACGTATTGATCGATTGTTATGTACATTTGATCATCGATATTCTATTTCAGGTGGCTGGTGTTACTAACGCAGCAAGTAGTGGAGCAAACTACCTCTACTATCCTCGAGGTATCTACGTTGACACAAACAAGACTATTTATATTGCCGATTCTTATAACCATCGAATTCAACGATGGTTATGGGGTCAGTTTTCTCATTAATTTTATCAAACAGTATGTTTGAATCTATGATGTGTAGGTGCTGCATCAGGTACGACAGTTGCTGGAGTAACTCGATCACCAGGTTCATGGTCCTATCAATTGAATTATCCATCATCTGTTAATTTTGATCAGAACGGCTATATGTATGTAATGGACGCCGGAAACAATCGTATCCAACGTTGGACTCTTGGAGCAACCTATGGTATCACTCTGGTCTCTGCGACATCTCTAGCAGGTAATGGAAGAGGAATAAATTTCAATTTATTGGGTGATTTGATCGTTGCCGATTATTCGAACCATCGCGTTTTGAAATTTCCTGTTACATGTTGTAAGTATTTTAAAATTAAAGACATGATTTCAAAATAAAAATAAAAAACATTTGAAAGAAATAATACACACATTTTCATAATATTCTAGCGGTAACAACAACAACTACAACTGTATCATATCCAAGTAAGACTTCAGCAGCATATTTTTGAAGATTAAATTGAATAATTATTGTATTCTAGCTCAACTACCAAATCAGGTATGTCAGAATGGTGTGTGGAATATTAGTATGGTAGTGGTAGCTGGTACAACTGGAGTCTCTGGACCAAACTCAACAAGATTAACTATACCATACGATGCTTTTGTCGATGGAAAAAATAATACTTTTGTAGCTGATTATGGAAATCATCGTATTCAGCGATGTCCTGCAGGTAAATTATCAAAATTGAAAAAAATTATGTCTATCATGATATTTTTATTCAAGGCTCAACTGTTGGAACCACTGTGGCTGGTTTTACGCGTACTGGTGGTAGTGGCAACAGTGAATTACGCAATCCCTCATCAGTCTATGTCACTCCTGATGGAACCTTATATATACTTGACAATTTAAATTATCGCGTCCAAAAATGGTTATCCGGAGAACCACTTGGATTTACAGTGGCTGGTGGTCGTGGTTCTGGCACATCATTAACTCAGATCTCAGCAGGTTATGGATTGTTTGTCGACAATCAATACAATGTGTACGTGTCGGAATATGGTAATCATCGTGTATCTATGTGGACACCAGGCAACACGGCCTCCGGAACACGAGTATGTATTTTCTATTAAGAATTGACAGATCTATTGAGCAAAAAAATGACGAACAAGTTACTTTGTCTTTGTTGAATACTTATAATGTTTACGGGTTATTTTAGGTGGCTGGTGGTAATGGTGCTGGTACTGCATCAACACAACTCTACTATCCTTGGGGCATTTTTGTCACAAGCCTCAACAGCGTTGTATATGTCGCAGATTTGCAAAATCATCGAATTCAAAAATGGCTCTATGGTAATACTTATTCATTATAATATGAATGTTTTGCATAAATATTTTTTTCCAGGTGCCACTTCGGGTACGACTGTTGCGGGTGTAACTGGTTCCTCTGGATCAACAGCAAATAAGCTCTATGGTCCGAGAGCTGTCGTCGTAGATCAATACGATAATATATACATATTAGATACAGGTAACAAGCGTATACAGCGATGGGCCTCTGGAGCAACATCTGGAGTCACAATTATATCATCAACATCTTGGAACAATCCTATTGGCCTGCGCCTAGGTCCATCTGGTAGTTTGGTCTTAACTGATACGAATAACCATCGAGTGATATCATTTCCAATCTCATGTCGTGAGTAGTTATTCTTTTATTTTAGTTTATTCGAATGTATTAAGTATAAAATAAGATAAAATGATTCCTTTTCTGTTCACTCTTGCATACTTGTCTGAGTTGCTGAAACTTTTTGTAGCATCATCACTTTACGTATTTCTTTTGTAGCATTAACCACAACAACGACGTCAACTACAAGTATGTATTATTTACACACATCATTCACTACATATGAATAATACTATTTTTTTTTTTGTCATTGTTAGCTCAGCCACTGAATCAAGTGTGTTCTGGATCGTCATGGAACTCGGCATTCACCGTCACGGTTGGAACAGGTACGAGTGGAACATCAGCGACACAATTATCGTCTCCGATGGGAATCTTCCTTGATGGTAGTCAGAACATATATGTGGCCGACTATCTAAATAATCGGATCCAAAGATTTGTTTATGGTAAGTAATTCTTCAAAATGAATCGTGTATCATAAATGTAATATTTTCTTTCATATAGGCTCAACAGTAGGCACAACTGTAGCTGGTGCAACCACCGCTGGATCTGCAGCAAATCGACTTAACAGACCATCAGCAATTTTCGTTAACAGTGCTGGAGTTATGTACATTGTTGACACATTAAACTACCGTGTTCAGAGATGGCCAGTTGGATCAGTACTAGGATACACTGTTGCAGTAGGCTTAGGCACGAGTTATGGCCTCTATGTTGATCAACAATCCAGAGTGTATGTATCAGAATGTAGCACTAATCGCGTCACTAGATGGACTCCTGGAAATACGACAACGAACAGTCTAGTGTGTATTTGAAATTGTAATATATATCTTTCATTGATTCATGTTTACTTAGGTGGCTGGTGGTAACGGCGTCGGTAACAACGCTAATCAATTCAACTGTCCTTATGGAGTATACGTTAATACTGATGAATCTGTATATGTTGTTGATCGATATAATCATAGAGTTCAACAATGGTTTCGCGGTGAGATTTCTTTTGTTTTTTATGAGGTCGTTAATTGCATAATTCATATGTAGGTGCCACAACTGGTGTCACAGTCGCGGGACAAACGGGAATAGCTGGTACTTGGTCCTATCAACTTAACAATCCAACATACATCACATTTGATCTGGCAAGTAATATGTATGTAATGGACACTGGTAACAAACGTATTCAAAAATGGGGTCCAGGATCATCATATGGGGTTACTATCGTATCTACAACAGCTTTGCTTAATGGTATGGGAATAGCCTTTGATCTAGCAGGTAATCTCATCGCAGTCGATTATTCCACTCATCGAGCGATCAAATTTCCTATTTCATGTTGTAAGTTGCTTATTATTACTTAATATTTCTCCTCTACTTATTTCTAATCACTCACTTATGGATTCCATTGAGTATTATGAAAGATGACTATAAATATTTTGATACTTACTTAATACGATGATAACTATCTACATTTTCTCAAAGAAATTAACGATATTAATAGGAACTACAATTAAATCACTGTTACTCTTACAATATTTTTCATTTTTTTCTTCTAGCTACTCCAACTACGACTGTTGCACCTCTCGCAAGTATGTTTCTGTCAATATTGATGAATATCTCAGGAAATCATTAATTTTTCTTTTATTTCTATAGTGGCATATCCTTTGCCATGTCTAACGGGATCCTTTAACAATACTGGTTGGAGAGTTATGGCTGGGTCTACATCGAATCCCGGCTCAACATCTTCGACATTGCGCTATCCAAATGATGTGTACGTCGATGCAAGTCAATATATTTTTGTAGCTGACAGCTCAAATCATCGTATTCAACGCTTTGCTCCAGGTGAGAATCATATTGACAATCTATTTATTACTAATTTTTTCATTGTGTTTAAGGATCTACACTTGGAACCACTGTAGCTGGAACTGGAATCAGTGGTAGTAGTCTCAGTGAATTGAATTTTCCAACAGCAATCTTTGTCGATTCAAGTCGAAATATGTACATTGCAGATGGTTTTAATAATCGTGTTCTTAAATGGCAAATCGGTGCTCCGATGGGAGTTATAGTTGCAGGTATTGCGGGTCCAAAGACTACGTTGGATACAATTGCATCAAGTTATGCAATTTATGTTGATGCCGGATCGAATTTATATGTGTCTGAATGTGGTAATAATCGAGTAACTCGTTGGATTCAAGGCAACACCACTGATGGACAATTAGTACGTACTTGATCATTTCAATATGCTAACTTGCCTAAAATCATTCTGTTTGTGTGATAGGTAGCCGGTGGTAACGGTCGCGGTAATAGACTATATCAACTGAAATATCCTTGGGGTGTCTACGCTGACAGTAGCAGAACTGTTTATGTGGTTGATCAAGGAAATCACAGAGTTATGATGTGGACGTCAGGTGCTACTAATGGAGTGATCATCGCTGGTCAAACTGGTGTATCTGGATCCTCTGCAACTCAGCTAAATACACCAACCACGGTTACATTCGACATTCTAGGATTTATGTAAGTTAACCAATGCAAACAACGCATTTTTACTGAATGCTCATAAGCATCGAATTTACTTATACTTTTTTTTTCATAGGTTCATTATGGATTCTGGTAACAACCGAGTATTAAGATTTACGCTAGGTTCGACAGTCGGCGCTACTGTTGCGACCCTCAGTAGTTTCAGTGTACCAAAGGGTATGTTTATTGACTATAAAAGTGATCTCTATGTTGCCGATCAATATAATCACAGAATTATTTGGTTTACTTGTGGTATGTATTATACGACTATTGTTTTCAAATTAATCATGTTTGATACCAAAATGTTTTCTTTTAAATAGTGATCAACGAAACTACAACGTCAACTACCACAACAAGTACTTGTAAGTTTCGTTTGGATTCATTTCTTATAGGAAAAAAAAAAGTATCTTTTTTTTATGTTACCTAATCTTTCTTTGGAATACCTCAATCATAATTTTCCATTCTGTTTTAATAGCTACATTCGAGTGACACTATATTCGTAGGAATAGTAACTGTTTTTTTTTTCGATAATGTGTCAATCTGCGTAATAACTAGATCGTCGACAATACGGAAATTTCCTATAAGTTTGTAAAAAGACGTTCGATTGAACTACTCTATGACCATTTTAAAGTTATCATTAACGTTTGAAGAAAACACGAAGTATTTCAATTTTTTTGTCTCAATTTAGCTACTACGACCACAAGAACCACAACAACAACATCAGAAACAAGTACTACATCAGAAACAACAACAACAGAGACTGAAACTACTACAACATCAGAATCAACAACATCAGAATCAACAACGACAGAAACTACTACAACATCACAGACCACAACAACAGAAACTACCAGTACAACAACATCAGAAAGCAGTACAAGCTCAACAACAGAAACAACTACAACAGAAACAACTACTACGGAAACCACTTCATCATCAGAAACAACTACTACGGAAACTACTACAACAACAGAAACGACTACGACAGAAACAACAACAACCGCAACCACAACAACGTCAAAAACAACAACATCACAGACTAGGACAACAACAACATCAGCTACAACAACAACAGCAACAACAACAACAACAAAGACAACCACTACAACATCAGTAACAACAACAAGCGAAACCACTACAACAACGGAAACAACAGTATCAGAAACTACTACGACATCGGAGACAACCACAACCGAATCAACTACAACATCGGAAACAACCACAACAGAAACGGAAACAACAACAACTGAAACCACAACAACATCAGAGACAACAACAACCGAAACAACTACAACAACGGAAACAACCACAACAGAAACGGAAACAACAACAACCGAAACAACATCAACAACCGAAACAACGACAACGGAGACCACTACAACGGAAACAACAACAACCGAAACAACATCAACAACAGAAACAACAACAACAGAAACCACTACAACATCAGAATCAACGACA